>JANHFO010009897.1:257072-269635 GCA_032468095.1 Pareas carinatus | reverse complement strand
GTTATAAAGGGTTTTGCTTTTTTTCCTGGGTGGAACTAATGGCACAAATGGTATAAATAATACATGAATTTGGAGGGGAAATCTTTAGAATCTAAATGAAATATTATAAAAGCTGGAATTGACATAGAAATAAGAGCACAATATATAGGCTATTATTTGGTTGAAATGTAACATCAAACGAAGGTGTTTTTTTAATTACGGAACTGTTGTAAACAATGGGGAAAAAACTTCCTAACTCTAACCCTTACCTTTGAATTCTGAGGAATGCAGCGTTGACATTGTGGTCGAGAAAGGAACAAAGGTCCGTGAGGCAGCCCAGACCTGCAAGCAGATTATGCTATAGCCATTGCTCTCTCAGGACAATTCCTTTATGTATTAATCTACCTTAAGAGACCTCTTGAATCTTATTATTAAAGGTTTTGTTGCAAATGCCAGCCTTCTCATCTGCAGAACACTGGGGTGTGTGTGGATTCATATTTGGATAGAAGGAGGAGTAAGCAAAAGGTCTTCAACATTTGGAGTGCCTGATGGTGGTGTTAGTGGTTGTGATGGTGGTGTTGGTGTTTTCCCTGAAAAGGGGGTGGGTGGGTGAGGCATGTGAAATGCATGCGTGCATGGTCTCAATTACCACTGTGCTTGCTGAAAGATGTGGTCGAATTTGAATAAGAGTGTAGAGTGGGCAAGACAGGTCTGTGGAAGTTGACCTCTCCTGTCATAATCTGCCCACTGATCTAGAAAGGACATAAGTTGTTGTGTGAGTGATGGCAACAGTATGCCAAGAAGAAAAGGGAAAGCAACAACGTGGTATTGCAAGGAGGCGCACACACAACGGAAATATTTTCTGTAAACCCTCTGGCTCAGTTTCTCAAAAGCCCCAGTGATGTAGATTAGATGCTTTGGTATTTAGTAGCAGACGTGCCAAACAGGACAGCAGAAGGAAATGTGGGTCTCCTTAGGGAAGATGGCGCAGAGGAAGTAGGACCTGATCTCCTGGGTTGTTGATTGGTTGAAGAAAAATATAGCGGGATCCAATCTGGGTCAGTCACCAGGACCAGAGAGGCTTTGTCTTCTGAACTTTCGGACTCATGCTGGAGCCTACTTTCAGGACTAGAGAGAACTTCCCAGTGGATGGGCTCCAGCAACAGTCCAAAACCTCTGGAAAACAAAACCTCTGCTGACCGACTCAGATTGGATCCTGCAACATTATCCTGGGACACGTATATTTGCCTTCATTCATAATTTTAAAAAAATGTAGTTTAGATTTAGGGTTGTTCTGTTGTGTAGAGTTTTCAGGCTGATTTGTGATCAGAAATCTTGAAGAATTTTGCTGATATTCCAGATTAGGGATACCAGTGCAGCTTGCAAAACCCTGCATGATCACTGCATGAGACCAGCAGAGATACACAGAAATAGTTAATTTTCCTGGCATTCATTGTTCACCTGCATTATTGCAGCATAGATCTGGTGGTCCTGCTTGGAATTCCAAGTAGAGCTTTCCCACCTAGAACTTCTATAGCTCCTTTGATAGAATCCTCATGAGGACTATCAGCTTGTGCCTAACTTTAAATGGGCACGGGGAAGTGGTGGGAAACTTTGCTATCCTTTCTGTCAATTTTGAAGGGATCCTGCTTTCCAACTGGTTCAGCATAGTAGCTATCAAGTCGGACAATCCGTACCTTGCAGTGTTCCTGCTCTGTTTCGAGAACTTTGTTCCTACAATATCTTGGCAGTAGTAGAAAAGCACAAAATGGCATCTGGTTCTGTTTTTTTTAAAATGTTCCTTAATCAGGGGCAGCTAAATTATTTCGCTTTCTGAGGTGGAGTAGCAAAAGCTCAAAATATATTATTTTGGCATCTCGGTTGAAACCATCTCACAAGCAGCACAATCTGCTTTTCTGATAGCAAAGACACCATCATCAACAGCGGCTAAGCAGCGACAATAATTTTCTGTGTTTTCATGGCTCCTCTGAGGGTGCCGCTTTGCTCTATCTCATACCTGTAGTGATTTGTGGCCATTTCACATAATGAATAGCAGTGAGGGCAGAGAGGAAAGGGAAGGAAAGGGGTCAATTCTCAGAAGGCAGCAGAGACTGAGGAAAGAGAAAATCCAATGGACTGAGAGTTATTAAGGTAACGGTGCCTGGGAGGGGAGATTCAGTGTTTTCAAGAACCTCAAAGAACAGTGTCCCCCTTGTTGAGGAACACCGCCAAAGAACATGACTTGCCAAATACACAATGTTGGCAATTGTTCTAATATGTATGCGATATGTCAACCAGAAATATCAGCAGATATATCAGCAGAAATTACATTTTAAACTGATAACACCACCTGGCTTGTCATCAGTATATTTTATGCATGTAAATATATGTGTCTCTGCACAGCCTTTGCAAGATCCCTTCTTCCCTAGATTCTCAAAAGAAGTGTTCACAGTTGAATGGTGCTGTAACTGTGTGATGTTTAGCCAGCATTCTTCAATCGAAATATTTTAGTGAGTTTTAGCACAGTGCCTCCGACAAAGGAATTTTCTGAAATGCCTTTACTGTACACAATAAATATGTTTCTTTCTGGCACTTGAAGGCCTCCTCCCCTCCTCACCCCACCTTTCTTTTTGTTTTTCAGTACCCTGCCCTCTTTTTTTTCTTACCACTTTGCTATTCAGCAAGTTTCTTATGGAGGGGCTAGAGGTGGGCCCTTGCAAACACACCTAAAACCACATTGTCCAGTTAATCAGCATTATGACCGTAGCAAATGTTTACCTGCATATTTTGTCCAGCTGATGCAGACAAAGGACTTGACTGTGTGGTATTTTCAGCTTTTCTGCGACTTTGCTTCAATTTCAAACACTTTATGTATCAGTATTTTTTAACAATTTTTGGGACACATTAATCTAGGATTGACGTTTATTTCTTTTTAAACTTCAGTTGCAAACTTCGGTGTGATTAGGCAATCCAAGCTCTGACTCCAGAAAGACTAAATTCTGTGAGCTTCCATTAATCCATGGAAATACATCTATGCTACCCCTGCACAATTAAGTTTATTTTAATTTTCTGTCCATGTGAGACAAAGAGAGCTGGGCGCACGTTAAGGACTGGTTCCTTATTACAAGCAAACTAATGTCTGCTTCCCAGATTTACTCTTACACTGAAACTCATTAAAACAAGAGATTTACTTTTTAAATAAATCTATATAGCATACCGCTTATACCGCCAAGTATTTGATGGCGATCGTAAGAGCTAATGATTGACTTTTTAAGGAGCTGCAAAGTTCTTCCTCTCCTTTCTTCCACAGTTTCTTGTGAATTTCACTTCTTAAATGAACCTGCTTTCTCCCTTTGCTGTGAAGAATGAGAGGAAGGGCATACCAGTTTCACCAACACCTTTTTGCAGGCTTTTCCTTGGGGACTAGATAACCAGCAATTACCAAAAATAGTTACTTAGCAAACAAAGAGAGAAAGAATACCCTTTCCGGGTAGTTGCTTGCAAATACCACCCACAGCTACTGCACATTATACTGGATTCTCCTCAGTTCCACAGATGAAGCTGGGGACACGCCATGTGCTGCAGGAAATAGGCCTTTTCGCTGGCATAAAATGTTGTGGCAGAGATCTGTGGCTAGTCTTCTTGATAGACTATAGACAGGTTACATTTCTTTTCTGGTTTCATTTGAAGAAAGACTTGTGTGCATTTGTGGAGCACCAACCCTTGAAGTCATGTGACCATAGCTCTTTTTGAGTGCAAACTGTACTCTGCAGAGAGGGCTGCTTATTTAGATTCTTATTTAAAAACTAAAAAATACTGGAGCACTTAGGAGAAACCGTTTTATTTTTGGAGGGAACAAAGCTGCATATCGCTACCGTAGCAAGACCGCACTCCTTATATCAAAGGCCATTTCAAAGAGGACAGAATGCTTAGATCAGATTGGGGTTAGCTCTACGGTTGACGACTTACTATGAAACATGTCCTATTGTTTTCTTTATATCTACTCGTATATGTGTATTAGTTTAATATTTTTGGTAGGGCCAAATGACTAAATGAAGTTCTGTCCTGTTACTCTATTCAATAGACAGCTTTTTCCAAAGCCCGGACTTGCCTGTATAATGCTGGGTGTTTGGTGATGCAACTTTCTGGCAGTTTTTGATTTCTGGAATCAAAGCAGGCTCCCACAAAACCAGAACCACAAGACTAGTTTTAAGCAGTGTCTGTGTGGAGCCTCGTCAGACACGTATTGACATGATAAGGGGCTACGGCTCAGAAAGCCAGACATGATTAAAGCACACAATGCATATCAGGAAGCCTGAGGGTGCCAGCTCATGTTTATTTAGGTTGGCATTTATGCGTGTGTAGAGTTACTTCTTTCCTGTGGAATTTGCTCACTGATGTATGTACATTTCCTTAATACTACTTTAAATTCTCACTGTTTTGCCTTTTGGCATACCTACAGGTACTCCTTGACTTATGTGAAGTTCATTTAACAACGGCACTGAAAGTTAACAACGGCACTGAAAAAAGTGACATGACCATTTTTCACACTTACATCCATTGCAGGATTCCCATGATCCTGTGATTAAAATTCAGACACTGGGCAACTGACTCACATTTATGACCGTTGCAGTGTCCTGGGCTCAGGTGATCCCCCTTTTGTGACCTTCTGACAAGCAAAGTCAATGGGGAGGGGGGGCAGCCAGATTCACTTAACAGCCCTGTTACTAACTGAACAGCTGCAGTGATTCACTTAACAGCTGGAGCAAGAAAGGTTGTAAAGCGGGACAAAATTCACTTAACAAATGTCTCAGCAGCAAAAATTGGGGGCTCAATTTTGGTTGTAAGTTGAGGACTACTTGGATATAGCAACTAAGGTCGTGGTGTCAGTAGTGGTGGTTGATCCTTGAGCTTGATCGCATGCAGCTTGCATCCAGAAACAGAATTCCAATCCCTGTTGAGTCATAAAGCCCAATTCAGATCTATTGCTGTCTTTTGGGCGAAACTTCATTGAAGTTTTTGGGAAGGCAAATGGACTCATCTCTTCTGTGCACTGAGAGGAAACAAGAGGAGGAGTTGCAAATCCACTGGCTTTCTCCAACTGTGTATAATTTCCATATTCATAGACAAACAACTTTCACTGTTGTTCAGCCACACTGGCCTTCCTACTCCAGTTTCACCTTTCCCCGCTGTGATCATAGGGACTAGGAAGATATTTAAATCCTGCACGGGGCATTTAAAAACTAGTGACTTCAAAAACTATTGCATTTATTCAGTTAAATGCCACTAAGTTCAGTCTGACTCTTGGCAATTTAAATAAGTGTTGAATGTAAACCATCCAAACAGTTAACAACAGAAGGTGTGATGGTGTGCAGGGAACGATGGACAAACCAGCTCCCCAAATGAATCATAAATATTGAATTTAGGTTTCAGAACATGGTTTTCTAACTGCAGGTCTGAAATTTTGGAGGTCCTGGGAGGGAGTTTGCAGAGTCAGTTTGAAATGAGTCTTTCAGGAGAAGGGCGGTATATAAATTAAAATAATAAATAAATAAATAAATTCTAAACAATTATATCGTCATGTTGCAGCTGATGACCTGATCCATGTTCAACTGTAATTCCTGTTTCTTTTTTCTTGCACCTCACCTTTCTTCCAACCCCCACTTATTGGAGGCCGGCCTGCTTATTCTTCTCCTTGTTTTTCCATGCCTAGGCAGCCTGAGCCGAGCAGGCCCAATTCCTGCAATCCTGCGTCCGCCGCCAGCCATGATGCAGCCACCCCTGGATCTGAAGCCCTTCCTCTCGTTCCCCGTGGAGGCGCAGCCAGCCGTGGGTCTCTTTCCAGGTTTCAACACGGTAAGGCCGTGGCTGCTTTCGTCCCAGGAGGTGCAGGCTCGGGTAGGACTGTTTGTATAACTCCCCCTACTTTTCTCCTTCTCTTCCCTCTGTCCCCATCAGGTGATCTGAATACCTGTCCCCTGGGAATGCCAGGTGAGGCACCCAGAGTCTCTCATCTGAGGGATGGGGTGGAGTATTGAAAGAGGTTCCTTAGCCCTGGAGTTCTTAACGCAATCATCTCAGCTCTTGAGTTTGGTTCCTGGTTCATCTGCCTTTCTTCAGTTGGTGCCTCTTAGCTATACTTAAAGTATAGTCCATGGAGAGGGATGCCATATAAATACGAATAAATAAATACTTGCAAGGAATCATAGTTACAGTCTGTTTCCTACTCATCTGGACAAACCTTCATTGGGATGCTTCATTGCATGCTCCTATCAGCTGACTCAAGGATGCTTTACCCATTTTATCAGGATAAAAGTGGGCAACAGCTTTATTAAAACCTGTGTTCCAGCACAGATTGTCCTCTCCACTCTAGAGGGTTGAGATTTTTCCCACTTAGATCAGAGGTAGGCTATAAGTAACCCTCAAAATCTGCATTGTAACTCTCATCCTAATTCCTTCCCTCTTGGGTGTGCTAGGTAGGGTCTATCTGAAGGGGTTCTCCAGCCTCGTTTAGAGCTTATTGGCTCTTCAGATCCTAGTGGAGAATGCAGTCTTATTTGCCACACCAGGAAAGAATGAGTCGCTGGTGGACGAAACCAATTGGTGGTGAATGTTGAATCAAACTCAAAGCCAGCTCAGCATATGCAGGTTTTGGATATTGGCTGCAGAGTTTGAGTGCCTCTGATGTCTTCAGCCCGTACATGTTGACAGATAGCTATCCTATAATCAGTTCATGAGTCCTTCTGAATGACTTACAGTATTAGAACCAGGAAGACATAGCTAGATTGCTAGAGAGTTTAATTGTATAAGCATATTAGCGATTCCATGCTCAGATCTCTGGAGGAGAAAGGAACATTCCAGATCAGAATTTGAGATGTGATAATTCTAGTCTTTGTCAACTAAACACTACTTAGAAGTGTTGGAGTATGATTCCCATCCATCTGGCCAACACACTAATTGTATTAACTGAGGTGATGGAGCTTGTAGTCCCAACACATTTGAAAGTCACCAGGTTGGAGATCACTTGTTTGATTTATTTGGTTGGGTTGGATTGCCCTCTGCTGGTGACTCTAAGAAACTTGTTGGCACTGTGGAATTGTAGAAAATGCAAATAAAAAAGATCCTATTGGGTGACTTGGAGCCTTTTTTCACTTCTAATTAACCTCAGCACAAAATGTGTCCTTGGCAGAATCTATTTTCCTCCAGATCCACATGGCATTACCTTTGCCTTGTCCCAACTTACAGAGGAAGCTATGTAGTGTCTTCCATCTTATTCTGATATTGTCCCAAAAGGGAATGACTCTTAGATCTAGTAGCCCATTACTTTGGAGGGAAATCAGGTGATTGACGGTAACTTGATACAAAGGCAAACGGGGCAACATAGAAACTAACAGGGGTGACAGCACATTTTTTGTGAATAAATTTTTCATCATCTCAAGGAGGTGGAAAGTACTTGGCTAGTACTTCAAGCTCAGGAATAATTTAATTTTAGACTGGATTCCAAATGAGGAAGAAAATAAATAAATAAATAGAAATGCCGGGGCTCTGCAAGTTGCAGTGCATTTATTAATTAGGTGCTGACTAATAGATTACAGCTGACTCTTTAGTCCTAGGATAGAAACTCTGGTGGCGCAATGGTTAGAATGCAGTACTGCAAGCAAGCTCTTCCCACAGCCTGGGGTTCGATACTAACGGATTGAATTTGACTCAGCCTGCCATCCTTCCGAGGTTGATAAAATGAGGACCCAGATTGTTGGGAGCACTATGAAGTGGTATAGGAGTCTAAGTTTAAGTGTTATTGCTATAGTAAAAGGTACTGGGATCAATATTTTTCTGTCTTAATGCTCTCCGTGTTCACAATTGACACAGTGCATATTCTGCCACACCCCTTGGAAAGGGGATAATCCATTCAGTAGTGCAATAACTTCATCTGAGAGAAATAGACAGATATAAGAAAGGGTCCATTAGTATGGATCACTTTTCCAAGGCTTACTTGTTGAGGTTTGTAACGACGTGGATTTGAACAGAGATCTCCCACCTTAAAAAAATCATGTTCTTAAATAAAGTCACAAGTTGCTTTGGCTGCCTATTTACTCCAGAGACAGATCATAATTCCTTCAATATGTGGGCTCCCCAGCATGATCTTTAGACGTGATAGCTGCTACCTACTCCCATGTCAGTGGGAGGATGCTTAGCTGGAAAGCCTTTTTTTAAAAAAATCTTTATATTACATTTTCACAACATAAAAGAATTTCTTATACCACTAACAAAGAAAGAAAAAGATCGTATATGGTAACATATTGCATTAACATTGAATATTACACACCGGCTTAGCACTTTAGTATAGCATGTGTTCTTTGGTCCACTGAGGTTTCAAATTACTTTGTCGTTCACTGCTATTTATGGGCCCCCAATTTGGGGTCCTCCGTGTCTTTATATATCTTATATATTTTGGTGACGATTCCGCAACCTTATGAGACCTCAGTTTGTTTCTTGTATAAATGACAAAGGAAAAACACTTAAAAGAAATATGTAATATCACATTACATATTACTATTACGTAGTACTTGGGGACCTGATATTTGTACAGCCTCTAAGGTTATAGTTTATATATTCCTTTTATTCAGTGTTGTTTTAACATTCCCTTTTTTGTTGGATTCCTTGTTAGGGATATCCCATCTCTCTATACATCTTAGTGTCCTTCTCCTAACCGAACAGGACCTTGGTTATCTTCTTAGTTGTTTTGGTCCTGTATTTATACTTTCTTACATTTGGTCTGTGCTAGTTAGTCTTTCTAAGATATCTGTCCTCTATCCTTTACTTCTCTTTACCCCCTTTCCTTTTCCTTTCTTCCCCTTTACTTTCCTATCCTCCTCCTTTCTCTCCCTCTGCCCTTTCTAACTTCCTCTCTTCTCTCTCTCTTCTTTATCATCTCTTTCTTCGTTAACTATTCTACTTAATCTGTTCCCTCTTTACTCCTTCAATCTTTCTCTCCTCTTTCCTCTGTCTTAACCCCCTTCTATCATTCTCCTTTCTCTTTCTTCTCCCTCTCTACTTTCTACTACTTCCCCTCCTTCCTCTTTCTACCTTCTTTTTCCTTCCTCGTACCCCCTTCCTCTTCTTCTCTGAGCCCGCTGCTTATTTCTTTCTTTTTCCTTCTCCCTTTCTTTCCGCCATATTTAAGTTATTGTTTCTATCCACGCCTCCACCTTTTGCTACGATAGGTTTTCCTATTTGGATCATCTTTTGTATCTTAGTTTTTGTTTATATTTTCCCTTTTGTATGTTTTTTAATGTTTCCCTTTGTTTGGGCCTTTCTTCTCCCTTATTTCCTGTGATTCCATTTGTTTGCCAGCCACTTATAACATTTATTCCATACTTGATTATTCGTTGGTTTGTCTTTATTTTGAAGTTTTATTGTCAAATTATCCATCTCTGCACAGTCTAGAATTTTAGCTATTATTTCCTTGTCTGTTGGGCAGTTTGGGTCTTTCCAATGTTTGGCAAACACACTCCTTGCTGCCATTGTAATATGAATCACCAAGTATCTATCCTGTTCGTTCATTTTTTGATTAGTTATTCCTAGTAAAAAAGGTTTCTGAGTTATTTGTCATTTGTTCACCTAGCATGTTATTTAACCAATTTCTTATCTTACTCCAGTAATTTATCACAAAGCTACAAGGCCACCACATGTGGTAGTAAGTTGCAGTTACATTTCCAGCATTTATCGGTATTATTCTTGGATATTTTGGCAAGCCTTTCCAGTGCCATGTGCCATCTGTAGAACATTTTATATGTGTTTTCTTTATATGCTGTTGATTTTGTTGTCTTGTAGTTTTGCTCCCACAATTGCCCCTATTCTTCTAAGTCAAGTTTCCTATCCAAATTCATTTGCCAATTGTGTATATTTTGATTGATCTGATCATTTCCCCTTTTTATTCTCAGCAAATAGTTATTTTTTTAAATTAGTTTTTGATCAGAATTAAGTAGGATTTTGTCGAGTTCTAGACTGTGTCAATAAATATCAGTCTCTTTTATATCACTAATAAAACTTGAGCTTATTTGTCTATATGCCCAGTCCGTGAGGTCTAATCCCTGTTCTTCCAGTTGTAATTTAGATTTCAAATTCCCTTCCTCATTCAAAATCTCTTTGTACGTCCAGTGTTTTTTGTATCACTCCAATTGGGGAATGTAAACGCTTCTATTGTTGAAACCCAGCTTTGGATTTTATGATGTATTTCCCTCTTTAACGTATCTCAGGAATTTATTAGTGCTTTCCTTATAATGTGGCTATTGAAGTAGGTGTGGATCCTATTCTTACCATATCCCAGAAAGACGTGCCACCCTAATTGCAGATCATAGCCTTCCAATATTAGTAGTCTTTTATTCTTTAATATAATATCCAGTCTGGTAACCCAAATCCACCCTCTTCTCTTGCAGACTCGCTGTTTTAATTCAAACAAGGCTGCCCCCTATCGCCACTCCCATTTATATTGACTTTGGAAATGATAAATGATAAAGTGGGACAAAACAATCAAATTTTAGATTTAAAACTAAAAGGGGAGGAGTATAAATTGCAAGCTTTTGCAGATGACCTTGTATTTATTCTAGAGGATCCACTTGTAACCACCTCAATTCTAATAGACACAATAGAAGAGTATGGGAGTGTGGCCAGATTATAAATTAACAAACAGAATAAAAAGATGATCACTAAAAATGTGACACCAAAGCAACAGGATGAACTGCAGAAAAGTACAGCTATACAGCTGACAGACAAGATAAAATATTTAGGCATAAATCTGACAGCTAGGGGGTTAACCCTAAAAGAAGACAATTACGAGCTGGAAAGCCATTTTAAAATCTCTCTCATACCTGCTTTTTTGTCATTCTCCCTCTTAAGAATATTTAGATCTAAAGTGACTTTTATATTTTAAATCAAGTATTTCTTAGTTTTCTTTTTCCCCATGGGCTAAGCCTATTTTAATATTTCTTCCTTTTCTCGATTGAGCTCTGGGATTTATTTGGTTTTTTTTAAAGCACGTTAACCTTGTTATTCAGACAAAAAAAACCTTATTCCTTCTATCAATCAAAAACAAAATATGTCTTCCCCCCCCCCTTACCTGCAGGCTTATGAAAATAAGATAAGGAAAAGGAAAAGAGATGTGAGGGAGGCAGAAGAAACAACACCAATTTTCTACATCCATGGCAGCAGTACACAAGTGGTTTGGCCCTGTGTTCTTTTGGGCTTTTTATTCTTTGCTTCTCTGTCTAGCATACAACTCTTGAGATTTCCTAGTAGTGCCTCATCCACATTCTAGTCAGGTTTAGCCCTGCTTAGCTCTATGAAATCAGCCAAACTCTGAGCTGAGTACTATCATCTACTATCCCTTCACTCAAACTGGACTCCTTTAAAAGCATTTTTACCATCTTCTTTGCAGTGTTAGGGTAGAATAGGTAGTCTTCAACCACAGTTGGGATCAGAATTTCCATTGCTAAGCAAGGCAATGTTGTTTAAGTGAGTTGTGCCCAGTTTTTGACCCTTTTCGTCACAAATCACTGCAGTTATTAAGTGAGTCATGCTGTCGTTAACAACCCATTGACTTTGCTTGTCAGAAATCAGCGGGGAAGGTTGCAAATGCCAATAGCATGACCCTAGGATGCTGCCTCCACTCAAAGTACATGCCAGTTACCAAGCTTTTGAATTTTGATCACGTCATCACATATGGATGCTGCGACAGTAGTACTTGTGAAGCCTGGTCATAACTTTCTTTTTTCAGTGCTGTTGTAACTTTGAACCGTCGCTAAACACATGGTTGTAAGTCAAGGACTACCTCTATTTGCCATTGTCTTCTTCCAGATTTGTGTGGGTGGGAGCTTCAAATTGTACCTACCGTAACTTCTCTTAAATTCTAGGCAATCTCCTCTTCGAAACAGCAGGGCTGGTCCTGCTTAACTGTCAGTTCAGTACTGCATGTTGCTGAGAGAATTCGTGTATCCAAACAGGGAAAGACTCCTTCAAGGCAAGCCTGTTTCTTTGTGATTCTACGGACGCATCTTGATTGTTTTCTTAGCAACCCTACTAGCTGGCATTCTTCTGGGGTGTTTTTCCAAATATGGCCTAGAGTCCTGGAATTTCTAATGGTCTCCCATCCAAATGTGGGTTGGCACTCTCTGCTGGCACGCAAGCCAAGTTGCGCCAGCATCACCCCAGAGCTGAGCATGCTCAGAAAGAGACATGATGAGGCCATGTGCATGCTCAGAAGAGAATAGCGACGCCGGGCAATGACATCATGAGCTGCGACTCATTAGCTGTGACTTGTCCTGGCACTCGGTGCCTAAAAGGCTAGCCATAATGGAACAATTCCCAGTTTTGCACCACAATTATTATATGACCAGCTGGATACTGTTCTGGGTATATATTTTTTATTAAAAGTCTTAAACAAGAAGATCTTTTAGTTTTTTGGTTTTTTTTACACAAGCTAATCTATATATATAAAAATGTAGGAGGCGTTTGTGCCTGGTAAGTGATCCCAGAAAGTACTGAACCGATTGGGTTCAGACTTTCCGGGACTGTCGGCATACCCT
>JANHFO010009897.1:226184-241178 GCA_032468095.1 Pareas carinatus | reverse complement strand
AATTTATTTAACTCTTTTAAGGGTTTTTAGCATTGTTGTTTATGTTAGTATTTTATTTTGGCTGTACACCGCCCTGAGTCCTTCGGGAGAAGGGCGGTATAAAAATTCAATAAATAATAAATAATAATATGGGCCAATTTACTCTATTATTATCACAGTACTCATTCCTTTCAAATACAACTGTATTGAAGATTACAGGAAGTAGAGGTATTCATCAACTCATGATGGTTTTCATCCGCAAGACTAAGTGTACTTCATATCTTTTCCCAGTAAACTTCCATCTTCTTATATTGAAGACAGAATTTCTTTTTTTCATCAGACAATATGATGGTGGAAATGGTAAGAGAGAGAGAATGAGAAACTGAATACACTTATTCATACAAACCTAATTTCAACTTTTTCGGTTTCTAAAGGACTACTGCAACCTAAGAATTTAAATTAGCTATGAAGACTTTTGCTGTGACAATGCAAATGCAGGAAAAAAAGTAGAAAAGGAATAGGGAGACGATACCTGCTGAGGAAGTTTTGTTAAATTGAAGTTAGCAAAGACATGTTCCCACTGAATGCTAGACGCAATGATATTTAGTAGCTGAAATTCCTGAAAAAGTATAGCAAAAATATTATCCTTGTCATATACCTTTTCCCACTTGTGAGCTGGGAGGTAGGGGGACAACATTTTATGGACACTTCCATGTAAGAAGCCTATGCCAATCTGAAATATCCACGCCTTAGATCCTGCCACTCTGACTGCCTTTGAGAGTTCAGTCAATTTATTTCTAGCTCACTTGCAGGGTACTTGAAACTGTAAGATAACTATTTGAAATTCAGGGGCTTTGTTGAGCTTATGGGGTATTTGTCTCATCCTTCCTCTTCAACATGCCTCCCCACCAGCAATCTTTGAAAGAAAGTTTGCTTGTAAGTTTTATTTGTGTGTGTTTGTATATGTCTGTAAGAAACAGTGAAAGAAATATACACAATATGAAATAAGGACATGGATGTGGGAGGGATGGAAGGAGTTTATTTTGTCTTCATTTTGTGTAAGTGAATGTTTTGTTACTCCAGATCATTCACAATCTTAGAATGGTATTGTGATTTTTTGTTGTAAAGTTGACACAATAATTTTAAAACTGCTTTTGCAGAGGTAATTCTGGAACAGTGGTTCTTAAACAAAGGAATAATGATATCCTGGAAGTGGTTATTGTCATGACTTTGAAACTAGGAGACTGTGATCATTAGGTCAGCCTTACAACTCTAAGCTGGGTCAATTTGGACTATTCTCTCTCTCTCTCTCTCTCTCTCTCTCTCTCTCTCTCTCTCTCTCTCTCTCTCTCTCTCTCTCTCTCTCTCTCTCTTTCTGTCATATTTCTTGGACCCAGAATCAACTCAAATGTCTAGAATGGGAAGACTCAGTATAATCTTCCAATGTGAAATGCATATAAAAACTACAATACACATTGCAAAAAAATGTAATGTATATTACTGCTATTCTATGACTGAATGTTAATGGATTTCCATAGAGTGCGCACTATTTTTTGCTAGTCAAAATTTTAATTTTTTGAAAAATCAAACTTCTTTCCATTAGTTTTAGAACACTGATCGTTTCAGAGCTTGGAAAGTCTGTCCATCTCTGATGTATAAATTCAATATAGCACGTAAAATATGAAAGAAAGAAACCTAGCATACGTGTCCTATGCTAGTGGTTTTAAAAAGGGTTTTGGTTTAAATTGGCTACTGTGTTATTTTATCTGCATTTGCACAATATTATTTTTTGCATTTGGTTTATGGTTCTTAGTTGTCATGGGTGCGTTTTCATGAAAACAATGCTATATAAATTAAAACAGTAAAAGAGAATTATCAGACAACCTCCTCCAGAATGGCTATTATTTTAATTTAATAGGAGGCTGTTGAGAACCATAAGATATAATAAGAGACCTATGTTTTAGATTTCAAACTTGAAGATTGATAGATAAAGAAACTTCTTAGCTTCCTAAGAAGTTTGAATATGTTTGCATCTGTAAAAAAACACAAAACAGAATAAGACACCACTATGTTAATGAAATATATCCAAAAATTTGAGGGGGAACACTATGGAATGTCTTTAAACTAGTCATTTTCTGTCTGTTTGGATATACTATATTACTTCTACATGAAACTAAAATGGCAAAAATTTGCTTGTTCATCTGGAAACAAATGTCTACTCAGTTTTGCTGCATCTCTTATGCATATTTGAGATTGGAATCCAAATGCAATCAATAAATGTTGACTTTGTTAGTCAGTAATTGACCTTCCTTGCAAAATACCCTAATAGCAATGAGCTTGCTGCACTCTGTTGTGTCCACACTGTAGCAAAAACATAACCTGATCCTGCACATAGGCCATGCCTTCCCTCTCCATAATGACCGATTTTAAAATGATGCACTTCCAGAAATAAATAGAGGCAGCGTCACTTTAAAAACATAGCTGCCAAACTGGCATTTTTACTACCAGAACTGCGGTCCTTTCCAACATCAAAGCTGTTCCTTTCAGCTGAATGTGCCCAATTACCTAAATGTGATATTAAATACAACGTTTGCTGAATTATTGATGATTCTGTGACTCTAGAGAAGGGAGACTGACTGACTTACTAATTTCCTCTGGGCCTTTGTTAGAGATATCATTGCCTATACTGCATAAATAGCTGATCTAAAAACTAAAAGAGGTTGCTGTGGGGATATTTTCATGAGAATAAGTGAAGGAGATAAATCTCATTTAAATACATAAGGATACCAGTGCATTCATCTCGCTACTAACTTGCTTGATAACATTTCAGTGGTTCTTTCCAGTGATTAAAAAAATGCAGTGCTATTTTCATACTCAAGAGAAATACTCTTTTTTCTCTTTATAGTGAATTGTGGTTAAAACAAAAATTGAACTCACCTTTTCAGACTTTAATTGCTTTTTATTCATTTGTTTAATTATTAGCAGATATGTGGATAATGATATATTTACATATATATTTGGGGTAAGCAACATTAGGCATAGCACAGAAAAGGCCTAAAAATAATAAGCAAAATAAATTAAAAGCATGAGATAATAAACAGGAAAGTAAATATAGCTAACCCTTGTTAACATCAAGCTCACGATATATCTTTTCATACCTTTCTACCCTTACAAACCATCTTTGCTTTTCCACCTCCATACATCACACAATAGCTTGCCTTTTATCCTTTAAACTTCTCCCGTTTCTCTTCTTTTATATTAAGTTCATTCATCCATCATCACTTTCCTTGATCTTATTTCTCTTCTCTCACACTCATAAATTTCATTTTAAGCCTATAGATTAAATTTTGTGCCAATACAAAGCCATAGTAATGTGAATTTCTAACAATATGTGTAATCATATTGTTATTTCTATGCTAGATAAGTGCTGGAAAATGTCACTATTTTTACATAGCCCATGGCTGTGCATGCACATATTTGCTTCTCCCTGAAATATAGAAAAGCATATATTGTATATACCTTTGGCTCTTCTCGATTTTTATATAATTTGTTAGCATGCAGTAAGTTCATACATCTATTCCATGTGTATTTTTAAATTCTAACACTTTGCATGTCACATCTGTATATGAGTTTAGACATTCTGAAATATTTAGAAACTATCTTCATGACATTCCAAAAATTACAGAGACATGTGCAATTTATGATTAGAGAATTGTTTTCTATGCTGCAGTGAAATGCCCATTTAAGTATGAATGACCTCAATGCCAAGAGCCACAAATAATTCAAAGAATTTTTGTATAGTTTCCTGACAGAAATGCACTGCATAAAGTAACATCCTGTCCATTAGCTTCATACTTGGATATCAAATTTATGAATTAATTTCCTGCTTTTTACTTTGTTAGGGTGAATTGTATACTAAGGACAAATTGATCTTTTAGACAATCTCTAACAGACTAAGAAACATTTTAACGAAAAAGGTAACAAATAATGATAATTTGCATAAAATCAGCAACGATTGATATTTAAATTGTGAGAAAAATTATATATAACATATCAATGTCCTCCATCAGTTTGCTGTTTTTCTCTATTCCACAAGCTTTATGTAACATAAAATCCTAATATGATTAATACAAAGTCAAAATTTTAAAGCAAGGTATTTCATTTATACTCTGAGCATGTTGCTTTGGGCTTTGATGTCATTTTAGGAACCTGTCAACTTCACTAACCTTAGGGGAAAGGTGAGATTCCTACACTTTCCTTCCTTGCAGTTTCCCTTTTTTCCATTATTCTTTCTATTTCTTTTTAACAGTATTTGGCTCTTGTTTACTCCATTTTTTTTTGGATTCTCTTCCTGGTGACCTAATGCTCCAGGCATATAAGACTCTCACTTGTTGCTTGAAAGATGAGCTCTCCAAATGTTTCCGTTTAACTGAAGAAATCAGAGGGGAAAACTAGAAACATCAGAGTTCTGATGCAAGTATGGAAAGGCCGGATCTTAAAAAAAAAGCTTACTTATAACAACATTCCAGAAATCATAACAGAGTTTATTCTCAAGTATGTATCCATGGGGCTTTAGTCCTAGTCCTGTAAGCCTTTGGGCTAAAGAGAAATAGCTCTGCATTATTTGTTCAGCATATTTGACTAAGTGAAAGTAACTGCTAATTACTTTTTAAAAGAATCATACCCTTTTCAATATTAGATCCCTAAATTTTCAGTACAAATGTATAGAATTGTGTTAGATACTTGAACTAAAGGAAGCCAATTGGCCTGAGGCTGAATATAACTATTTTTGTGTGTGTGTGTGTGTGTGACTAAGTACTAAAAAAAATTACACTAATGTTTTCGGGTGGAAAACCCCTCAGCAATGGAGTATTTTTTTTTGCTTTGGGAGCCAGGAACATGATTAACAAGTTGTACTGTTTATGCCTTATTTTAAACTTAAACCACCAAAAAAAGACACTTTTCTCTCCAAACCCCACCAACCTCCAAAATATAATTTCATGTGGAAATTCCATTGCCACCCATTTACATATCATCTTCCTTATTTATACTGGTTCTTGGCTGCACCCTACCCTCAATTAAACTGGGAAACAAGTATAACCTTTTTCTGCCCTTGATATCTAGGATTGTCGTTGCAGCTAAAATGGGCAGGAATGCCAAATGTAATTTTATTAATGTTACTTTCAAATTACTTCTTGATTCATCTGAATGTCTAACTGAAAGAACAAAACATTTCAGAGCCAGAGACTGAAATCACTATGCAGACACGGAGATCTTCTAATGTTTTTAAAATGTTGATCTCCTTATAATGATTTATGTGCTAACAACTTTCTTTGGGTGGCAATAGTGCTATTTTTCACCCAATTATAAAATTTGTACGCCATAAAACTAATTTTTTTGACATGATAAATATATTTCATTGTGTGTGTGCTTTTTTAAGCAAGGAAACAAAGGGAAACATTGAAGCACAAACCCATTAATCATCTTTAATCAGCCCATCATTTATCGCCTTTTGAGAACTGAAAATATTTTTCTTACTATGGTAATTTTATTATACAGAGGTTTCAGACATCTTTAAAAAATGCTAATGATGGAATGTCAGAAATAAATATAGCTTATATCTGCTTACTTACGATTGTGGATGTAGTAGGTAAACACGGTTTATAATGAACAAGATAATTGATAAATTCTCAGCATGCTGTAATGTCTCTAAAACCTATTTCTATAACCGATAATAATTCATTAGTAAAGGTAACTTTCTTGCAAGATAGTTATTATTGGATTCTTATCATTCTGTTGAAGTAATTCAGAATGATTGTCATTTAAAACTTTAAATTTAAATTATTTTTTACATTTTTTCCAGGGCTTTTCTTCTTATTGTTGCATGTTCAGTTTGGGTTCTTCAGTTTGGGTTCTTCAGTTTGGCAGATACACAATTTAGTTTTTTTTTTAAAAAAACGCAGTTCACATTTTTTCCAGGGCTTTTCTTCTTATTGTTGCATGTTCAGTTTGGGTTCTTCAGTTTGGCAGATACACAATTCAGTTTTTTTAAAAAAAAAACGCAGTTCACGATTTTTCTACTTAGTATTATTTGTATGATTCCTATTTTACTCTAGAAATGTTTCCCACTAGTAATATGAGTGAGGACTTGATTGTAATTATTATTATTGATAACTTTTGCAGCAATCAGAAAATATCATTTTCTGGAGAAGTTAGCTGAAGAACAGATGAAGAGTTCTCTTTATTTCTGTTTGCCTAACATATCAAATGATTAAATAATGTTCAGGTAATTTGTAATGCCTTTCAGCCCTATTATAAAATCCAGGCTAAAGGTCTAGCAATATATTTCTCCCCATTCCCCCCTTGAAATGATTACTGAGGATCAGGATATTCCCTGAGTAAGTTACACAGCAGACAATGTGCTTCAGAGTAGAAACGAACTGTCTAACCTGATGGGCTTTGGTTTTTATATGCTTCAATGTATGGAATAGTTAATGCCCAAAGAGAGAAAAACCATGACCCAAACATCATAAAAGAGAGAAAAAATGTACTAATCCTTTAGAAAAAAGTTGATCTTAATAACGACACAGTCACCGAAATGATTTACTGGGACATCTGTAATAAATTATCATGTGCTGATAATGAAAAATTGATAAGAAAACATATTGTTATATCTATTTCTTCAAATTATATGCTGCCCACCTCACCTGTTCTAGGTGGCTTACAATATTTGAAAATCAATAAAGCAATAATTATTACATTAGATTAGTTTAAAATTAACATAGATGGGGCAGAAGGGACCAAGATACACATGGGGGGGAAGGTGGAGTCTTATCTAGTCTGTTAACCCCCTGGGTCCCCATGCCAGCTGACAGAACCATTTCTTCAGCCCCTTTCAGAAGGCCCAAAGAGTGGGTGCAGATCTCCCTGGGGGGGGACCACAATGTTTCAAAGGACAGGAATCATGGCAAAAGTTGTTGATAAAGGGCCACAGCACAATACAGTTGAAAAAATAGTAGAAAACCAACAGGCTAAAATCTGATGGCCCATAACACAGTAGATTTAACTGTGGCTGAAAAGAAGAAAATGTAGATAATTGAAGACAAAGAATTGGAGAAGATCACAATGTATCAAGATATGAAAATCAAAATTGAAAGATTATGATATGCAGACAACATGACAAGCTTTGATACAATATGCCAATCTCTAAATGCAAAGTCTTATATTTCAAACTAATCTTGTACCAATGCTATATAGGCATAATCTCATCGGAGGACCCCTGAGCTGGCTGAGTTTGGTTGTTTTCTAGCAGACATTTCATTACCCAAACTAGATAACATCATCAGTGTTAGTCTAAGCAACCCTGAGCTACAAATGTTCTCCTTTATTGATAATACCACCTACATTAGATTATAGCTGAGGGGAATGACTTGCAAAAATGTGTGTCTGTTCTGGATCCTCTACTTCTCTCTGCTGTCCTCTTATGTATCCTAATGTTTGGTGAGAGTTTACATAAAAGTAAATTCTGCATGGTTATACAGTACATGCAGAGATAACTGTGAAAAGCAACTTTCAAGAGTTTGCAACAATTTAATATGGGGGAAGGGGCACAGTGGCTCAGCGGATAAGATGCTGATCTTGCCGATCGAAAGGTCGGCAGTTTGGCAGTTTGAATCCCTAGTGCTGCGTAATGGAATGAGTTTTGTTACTTGCCCCAGCTTCTGCTAACCTAGCAGTTCAAAAGCATGTAAAAATGCAAGTAGAAAAATAGGGACCACTTCGGTGGGAAGGTTATAGCACTCCGTGTGTCTTAGGCATCTAGTCATGTCAAACACATGACCACAGGGACGTTTTTGGACAGCACTGGCTCTTCACAGCTTTGAAATGGAGATGAGCACCACCCTTAGAGTCAGCTTGACTAGCACGCATGTGTGGGGGGAACCTTTATCTTTTAATATGGGGGAATCTCTCCAGCATGTGCTATCATGTTTAACTCCCTAGGGCAATGTTTCAAGTTTAGCAACTTTAAGATGTGTGGCATCAGCTTTCAGAATTCCTCAGCCACTATGAACATACAGTAAGTAAAAAGTTTCTGTCTAACACAAAAATTCTACCCTAGTTTAACAAATCAAATATAAGTCAATATATTAAAATGTTTTGTTAAGAAAAATCCATATTTTGAAAAGCAAATGTTCTCAGTGGCTGTTCCCTTCTTTTGAAATAGCCTCTCCTCAAGGCAAAAATAGCTTTTACTCTAGTGATCTTTCAAAATATAGCTAAAATCCAATTTTTCCAGATTATGCAGCTAGAAAAAGATCTGTGCCATTACTTAGAATTTTATTGGTGTTTTATTATATTGTGCTTTGATTTTGTGATAGCACCTAAAGCCTCAAAACTAGTGCTTTATACATCTTATAAATAATAAACAATAGTGAGTAATCAAAAAGTATTCTAGCATTTTTTAGTTGTTTAATTTCATTTTTCTTTTCTCCCCAGTTCAATGAAGGAAGGGGTCATATGCTTTTGAGGTTACTGCAACTTCCATTAGCTGTTAGAATTCCCAACACGAAGCTACAGTTCCAAGAGGTGTACAATAATTTTATTCTTTCACTGTTATGGTTGATATACTTCAGTGATAGTTATTGATTAATGCCAGCATCAAGAATATTTTAGCATAAGCGTGCTCCTTGACAGAATCAAATCTCATAGAAATTGAAGTTGACTGTCTGGAAGACATTGCTTTGAATATATTATACTAGCTATTGGTACCTGTGCTCCGCTACGGGTTTGGTATAATTAGCTGCATGTGCCCCGTGGAGGAGAAGAGGCCTTGGAAAGGACAGGCCTCCGAAAGCACTTTGCAGGCCTTGTTCGACCTCCCCCACCCCCACCCCTGCTGTTTTTGCAGAGAGAGAGAGTGCTAGATTGGGGGGGGGAAGGAAAGCCGGACACTGTAATTCTTTTCAGAATCCTTATTCAAACAGTAAAAAAAGAGTAAAGAGGGCTCCGTAGGCCTCCCATGCCCCTACCTGTTTTTGCAGAGAAGGAGAGTGATAGGTTGGGGAGGGGGGAAGGAAAGTCGGACACTGAAAAGTCTTTTCAGAATCTTTATTCAAACAGTAAAAAAAAAAGCAAAGATGGCTCAGTAGGCTTCTCAGCTGTTTTAAGGCCTTGTCTGGCCCTGCCCTCCCGGTTTTTTGCACTCACCTGTATTGCTGCCATAGGTACTGGTTCAATCACAACCTCCAAGCAGTTTTCTGGCATGGAGAAGCAGTTTTTCCGCAGTCACCTGCCCTGCTGCTCCTCACCCCTCCATTAGTACTGTTCAATGAAAAATTCAAAGGGATTCAAATCCCTTTGAATTTAGGTTATGTTAAGTTCATGTTGGATTTAGCAATAATAGCTTGGGTCACCTTGATAGAGGAACTGTACTTAGAGAGTGATGAGGAATGCATCTCTATGAAGAGGCTTGACTCTCAACAGGTTTTGATACCATTTCCCACCATATTATGGGAGTTATCTTCTCAGCGTGTTGGGAGTTATCCTAAAAGTTCCTGTAGGGTTTGCTTGCTCCCATCTTACTTAATTTCGGGGGAAATTGCTATGGAAAATTGTAGGTAGATTAGGAACCAGTTTCCAGTATATTAATTATACTTTGCTGCATTTTTCTTTTCTTGGAAACACAAATTTCTGCCAATTTCCAAGTAGTAAGGGACCGTCTGTGGCAAATTGAAATGCCTTCAGACAACATGGAATTCTAGCAGCTGAACTTCAAAGCACCTGCATGGACCCATGTTCGTAGCCTGGGTGCTTGGAAATCTGTTTGCTCTTATGACTGATTACCAAGTACTGCACAATTATGTGATCTCCATTGGCAATCCTCTCTACTGGCTTCCCCAGAAAGTGAGGAAGCCATCAGGGAAGGTTGCAAGCTGCCGCCACTTCTGTCCTGGCAGGTAAGAAGTTGAGAACAAAATGGCTACCTGCTAGGAGAGAATCTCAGCTCTGCATGGAGCTAAGATTACCCTACCCCCTGCAAGCAGCCCGCCTTTTGAAAGCAAAAGAGCTGCCTCCTTTGGGGAGGGCAATTTCTCCGTGGCGGGGGGGCGGTCCGAAACAGAGCTCAGATCCTGAAGAGGAGAGGAGAGCTGAACTCAGCACGTAGCTCTTTTGCTCCATCTGCTTAAGGACCTGGGAGATTGCTTAACAATTGCAACCAGAAGTGCCAGGATTGTGGTTTTTGAATGAAGCAGTCATGTGGCATCTCGCTTAGTGACCACTTCGCTCAATGACTAAGATTCCAGTTCCAATTGTGGCCATGTCGAGAACTACCTCTACCGTGTTGTAGAACAATGAAAGCATGCCAACTTTGGGAATATGTCACAATGTAAGTTTCAAATGCACTAGTTCCATAAATAATACAGTTGTGTAGCAATCACTGATGGCTGCATGTTAAACACAGAAGACTTGTGTTACTACCATAGAAATTTTACCCAGCTGTCCTTTGGAAGCTTCTGTTAAAGGAATTCTTTTCTTATGTACTCCTCAACTGGAAGTTGCAATTTCACAGGAGGGATGAAGAAAACAACTACAATAACAAGAACGTGGAAAGTGATAGTACAGTTTTGCTTGTTTTCAGGAACAGGTTTCTACTTCTTGTTGACCCTCTATGTTCTGGAATGCATGTAGGTGAGATTGTGCTGAAATAGGCATTTCAATACTTCTGTCCCATCTAATGAAAAAGCAGATAAAAAATAACAAATATATATACAGCACATGCACAAATAGAAAATTGCACCAAAAATAAAACAATGATGCAAATTTTCATACTTGATATGCAAGTCACAAAATTCTGCTTCTGTTTTATTATTTATATCTCATGGGTTTATTATATGGATTTCTGTATGAATAGAACGCACACAGCTTTTTGAAATAATTAACATGTTTGGCTTTGTTAAACAGAATCATTCAATCCTACTCTGATCTAAATAATTTCCTGTTCGTGTTTCCTTCATAATCTGCACTTTGTGATATGATCTTCAGTCTTATTTTGTATTTCTCCTCTTGAAAGATTGCAGCTCAGTAAATATTGATACATAGAATACTGTGTATTAATGATATTCTGTCAAATATTGTGAATATGTAGATTCTTTTTGAGGAATCCTGTTAGGTGCATAGTTAGACTTCTTCATAGGAATGGAGGCCAGATTTTGCGAAAAGATGTTGAGCCAAAATAATGGTCTTTTATCTAGATCCTATGTGGAAGGATGACACAATGGAGTAGAAGTTCAGAGATACTGAACTGTGTGGGTTTAGATAGCGTTATTTCATCTCTAAAGCATGGGACATGATTTCTTGGTCATCTTCTCTCCTGATAAGTGTTTGAGTGTTTGAATTGATGCTAATAGGGATCCTGCTTTAATGCAGTTGTTTATCAGAAAAAGCAAGGCTCCTAATCACTTGGAAAGATGTTTCTGTGCGTACAGTCAATTGCATTGTTCTCTGGTACTTAGGTTAAGCTGGAAGCACGAAGGCTAGGCAGTCTATGGAACTTGCAAACTCTCTTGCTTTGTCTGTGCAGCAACTAAGGGATCTAAGAGAAACTGTTATGACACCCCCACCATATGATGTCATGCACTTCTGTCAGTTCTTTGTAATAGTAGATCCCAAGAGGATGGAAGTAGTTCTGAATGGAGCAGCATTATTATTCTACACCAAGAGAAAGGGAGGCCCTCATAGTCTTTCCTTCATTCTAACTTATGACTAGGTCATGTGTTTGAGAGGTGAAATGGTGCCTGAGCTCAGTCAGATAATTTCAGATTTACTCTGAAATCAGTGCAATGGCAGGGGTGGAGAGTTGCAGAATTCTACTTGTTTGCCAACATTTTGGGGTTTCCTTTTTATTTTTTTAGTTCAATAATAAGGTTGCGCAAATGGAATTCAACCCTGTAACAGTAGACGTTTAGCTTCTGAATCATGGAAACAAGGCAGTAAGTTTACACTTGGCCAAATCTCATAAGTAGCTGGGTGATGTATAGGTAGTCTTCAACTTGCAACTGTTTGTTCAGTGACCATTCAAAGTTACAGAGGCACTGAAAAAAAGTGACTTATGACTGTTTTTCACAGTTACGACCTTTGCAGCAACTCCATGATCATGTGATCAAAATTCAGATGCTTGGCAACGGCTTCACATTTATGACGATTGCTGTGTCCCGGGGTCATGCGATCCCCTTATGTGACCTTCTGACAAGCGAAGTCAATGAAGAAGCCAGGTTCACTTAACCACTGTGTTACTAATTTAACAACCGCAGTGGTTCACTTGACAACTGTGGCAGAAGTCGTAAAATGGGGCAAAACTCACTTGACAAAATGTCGCGCTTCACCACAGAGATTTGGGGCTCAATTGTGGACGTAAGCTGAGGACTACCTATACTCTAAGGAGAACGCAAATTGAAATGAGTTCACGAAAGAAACGAGGATGATCGGAAAGTTGGAGAGAGGAAAGATGGAGACCAGTTGATAGGTTTAGCTTTGAGAAAGGAAGAGATGGTGGCGGGAGAGTAGATAGCTCTCTTGAAGAATCTGAAAGAGAAGGCAGTTTCCAGCTGAAAGTGCATGCATAAAATGTTTCAGCAATAAATGGGATGGATTCCACTATTTTGGGGATATATATATAATGGAAGCAAAAATAAATGGAATGTACCCATGCAGGTAATCATTACCCTTCATCATGACACTCTTGGGCAAAACATTGCAACTGATTCAAGCAGACGGTTAACGATAAACAATATTTGGTAACTGTTTGGCCTTCTCTGGGGTTCTACAATAAAAGCCAAAGGGAATTATTGAAATTCTGTGGTCATTAGTATTCATTCAAGTTCTCATAGCGATGTCAGGGAAAGTAATAACGAAGATGGGGAAACTTGACACTTGACCGTTTTAGGAACAGTTGTTCTTGCGATTGATAGATGTCTCTATTATTATTTTAATTAATATTTGACATATTTGGCAATTAGTTTGAGTGAATGGTTTTGTGTGTTGTGTAGATTACTGCAAATTGGCTAAGTTTTAATTCCTAATTAAATGAAACATGAACAAAGCACTTTCCAATCATATGGATTCCACCAGGGCTTAATCATATCCCTTGGATTAAATGGAGCTAAAACTTGATCAACTGAGCCTGGCTCATTTCGCTGTATGATTAGTCTGCTGTAAAAAAACAAAAAACAGGTTCCCATCCTTTCTTAACGGTTGACATCATAGAGGAATGTTTTCAACTGTTCTCTAGCAACATATTGGCAATACAAAAGGCTTAATGCTCATCCATAAAGCTAGAAATGAGAAGTTCTTAGCTCATTGTTGGATATTATCTATTGGTAGATGTGGATGTGAGGCACATCATTTTCTCTTTTGGTCCCAACCTTTTATATCTTCGAGCTATTTCAGAGAAGTAGCAACAACTTACACTTAATTAGAGGAGGAGCACATCTAAAATGAGTTCTTGCTGATGACATTCTCCTTGGCCTTGAGTGGCAGTGATATCACTTACCTTGGGCAAAGTCAGTGGAAATGTTAACAGGTAGAATGACAGGGCCTGGGAAGTTGCCAGGGTCCCCTGTGGGGAAGGAAGCCTGTGCACACACACACACACACCCCACACACACATCTTCGGTTCTTTTTCTTCTCTGCTGCAGGAGAAGACGGGATCTGTGGCTGAGATAGGGAACTGTAATGCTGACGTCTTAAGCTTTGGTGACCTTGCATAACCGATGGCTTAGCACCTTGTGACTTTTAGGTTGTGATCTATCTGGCTCAAGACAGAAGGCAACTGGATATCGGATATCCCAATGTGTTTAAAAATCCTTCAGAATGGCTACAAAAAAAGCCTAATTTTGATCAGAACGGCTCCGCTGTCTGTATGTGTTCAGCCTTTTTCTACCACATTGTCTCTCCAGATTAAATTCTTTTTCTTGAAATTTCTATTCTTGGGTGGATGGGGAGGAATTCAAGCATCCAGATTCTTTTCTGCTCTGTGTGTGTGTGTGTGTGTGAGTGTGGCGTATGTGTGGTGTGTGGTGGTGGTGGGGTTTAGGTAGAATGGACAAAAAGGAATATAGGAACAATTAAAGTCAAAAAATAGCACCGAAAAAAAATGTCTTTAAAAAATAATTAGGCTGTCAACATCTGAACTCCTTGTGGCTATTTTCAGACTTTAAAAAATTGCCTGAGCTGATTCTGGATTCCTGTCCCATATTATTTTGAGAATATTCTCAAAGATAAACACCCAAAATGATACATGAAGGAATTATCGAAGTGTAGCCTTCGACTGCTGTTGGATCTTGTGGCCTTATGTCATCAGCATTTGTTGGATGGATGGATGGTAGATGAACAGACAGATAGATAGACAGACACTCTTAGAATAAACCTCCCTGATTTGCAGTATCAACCAAATTTTACAGTCAGCAACCTGCTTTTCAACCAATCAGACATTGGATTGGAGCATGAATCTCCCTTCCGAAATGTTCATTTGTTGGGTGTCTGTATGTCTGTGAGTGTGTGTGTGTGTATTCATCCCTTAGCAATTTCATATCCATAACCTGAAACCATGCTGAAAACCTGAAGAATTGTGTTGGATTCCTCTCCATTTTCATTTATTATTTATTTATTTTATTTTATTTATTTATTTTTTAAATTTATATACCTCCCCTCTCCCGAGGGACTCGGGGCGATGTACAGCCAGAAATAAAAAGAAGACCAACATACAATGATTAAAACTCGTTAAAAGAATTACACTGGCCTGGCTAAAAATTTCATATAAAAAAATTCAAATTTAAAACCAAATTAAAATACAAAATATAAAATGTAAAGGGGGATCAGGACAGCCCGGCTTGGGAGAATAAAAAGGTTTCTAGAGCCCGACGGAAGACCAGGAGGTCCATGATGGTCCGAATTTCTGGGGGAAGTTCGTTCCACAGGGCTGGAGCTGCCACAGAGAAGGCTCTCACCCTGGGGGTC
>JANHFO010009897.1:198638-217926 GCA_032468095.1 Pareas carinatus | reverse complement strand
ATTCTGAACTGCCAGAATTTTCAAGGGGACACTTCTAGCCATGAATTTGCTTCTTCCCAACCAGTTGCATTTCAGCACTGGGTTGTAACAAGCCAATGAAAGCGTTGTGTTTGTGATAACAGTTGGGAATGTCGTAAGATTGGAGTAGGAACGTATGACCTTACAGATAGTTCTACCTTCCAGCATCTTTCATTGTTGGCCAACTTCAGTGGGACTATTGGGGGTTGTAATTCAGTCAGATTTGGGGACCAAATTTGCCACTCTGTTGGAAAGTAGGCAAGACTCACGGCTCTCCAAGTTCCTGACAAGAGTGTGCATCCCATATGGAAGACCTTGTCCCAGTATGGAGTCATCCAACCCAAATGTGAATCACTGAGGTAGAAAGAGTCCAAGGAGAGACATGTGGGAATAAGAGGGAGACTAGACTGTTGGTTTTCCCAAGAAATAAGCTTATATATTGAATGGCCAGAGCAGTAGCCCAGGAAACACCCAGTATCTTTGGCTGTTGGCTAATTATTCAGCCTGACATCCAGTTTAGTTTATGCTCCTGCCAGAGACAACAGAGGAATATATGAGCAGAACTCAGTCCTGTGCTGCTGCCCTTGGTTACAGAATATGAACAAATAGGTCCCCCTAGAATAAGAAGACAAAAGGGATGCCAAACTCTTTGCCTCACTCTCTCCTTTTTCCTTTCTGACCCACGTCAACCCAAGTGAGCATTTTATATTGAAAGAACAAAAGTTCTGTACATCTCACAACCCCACCCCACCCCCAGCCAACATGATGGCGGGCTAAAATAGCAGTACTTTGCATTTAAAACCTGTGTCAGAAACTTCACAACTCAACATACGCATTAGCTCAGCAAGCTATACAAGAAGTGAAGTGGCCTTGGATGGAAGTCAATGGGATGAAATAAATGATGTGAGGTCTTAGAGAGTGAGGAGACCATGTCACTTGACCTAATCTCTTCAGCAGGGCTGTTCCATCAGAATTACTCAAAGCATCTTGCCGTTAAAACAGTATGAATAGTGTTGTTTATTTTGTTGTGTTTATCCTTCCTCCTACTCCCATAATAAAGCCAAGGCTGAGAGAAAGTACCTTGCCTAAGGCTACCAAGCAATTTATGGTTGAGGTGAGAGCTAAATTAAGAACTTCTCATTTCATGCTTGTAGCTATTGTACAGCCTTCCAAAATGTGCCTCATTCTTCTCTTTCACCACTATACCAAGGCATCTGAACATTATTCTTACATAATCCCTTTATCCACCGACTGTCCCACTTATAGCACGCTGTTCTGCCTACAAGCGTGCTCAGGCTTATGAGGTATGCCATCTCTATCTGGTGTACCCCATAATTTCCAGCACCTCTGCGGGTCATCATTTTGGGATGATTAGCATGTATATAGAATCTAGCCTGATAGGTGGATAAAAAGGCATATAGGAAACAATTTATATAATTTGCCACAATCACCTCCTCAACAACTGAAGCTAATCTGAGAGCTTTTAGTGTCTCAGATGTTCCTCATCACTGAGGATGACAACAAATAAAGAGTATTAATCTGTAAAATAACTACCTTTCAAGAGTATTTTGAAATCTAACACCTGAGAAGGTCATCTCATCCAGCCCAATATATGCAACAACTTCTCTCCTTGGAATCTAGCTGTAGCCCCATCAATGTACAATAAATTAACCAGGTTTCATCAGTGCTGCCAGAGAGTAAACTCAACCCAAGTTTTCTTTTGTTTAAAAACACTTACTTTAGCACTAAAGGATGAAATAAGAACAGGGTTGGTGTCGAAGGCATGCAAATACTTGCTGGGCCATGGGTTGACAAAATTATGTGGTTAGGCTTCCCGGTCATCATCATTGTGAAAAATCGACCATATAAGTACAGGTGTAATGTAGTCAGTCATCACAACTCTTACTTATTTTCCCTTGGTAGATGGACCCAGTGCAGAAAGCGGTGATCAACCATACGTTTGGGGTCCCTGTAACCAAGGCCAAACGCCCCATCATCTCTTGCAACGTCTGCCAGATACGCTTCAATTCTGAGGTAAGTCTTTAGAAAGTCCTGACAGTTTGCTCTACCTTTCAGTGGCAGAGAGCGCAGGTGACAGTAACAGGCATACAAAAGGCAAACGATGTATAAATACAGGTAGTCCTCAACTTACAATCATTTGTTTAGTGATCAAAGTTACAACAGCACTGAAAAAGTGACCTATAACCGGTTGTCACACCTAAGACTGTCGTAGGAACCCCCTGGTCATGTGATCAAAATTGGGACACTTGGCAATAGGTATGTACTTACATATAACCTGGGTCATGTGATCACCTTTTGCACAGTCTGACAAGCAAAGTCAATCGGGAAGGAAGATTCATTGAACAAATTTGTTACTAACTTAACAATTGCAGGAATTCACTTAACAACTGTGGCAGGAAAGATCCCCCAGAAATGGGGGAAGTCTCATTAATAACTGTATTGTTTAGCAGTGGAACTTTTGGACTCAGTTGTGATTGTAAGTCAAGGAGTTCCTTAACATTGTTGAGATCACATGGCTTTTACTTGCCCAGGTTCAGTTCTTCAGGGCAGAGTTTTTCAACCTGGAGTCCGTAGACCCCTGGGAGTCCATGGCAAGTTGCCAAGGGGTCCGCAGACAGGTCAAGAAAATCTTGGAAAAAGTAATATACATGAATTAATAATCAGTAATTAGTTGGATTTGTGGGAATGGGATCCACCATGTAGCAATTACATGTTTTGAGTGTCCACAGCTTGAAAAAGTTTGAAAACTTCTGCTTTAGCAGGAATTGAATATATATTTATAACAATTCAGAGAATAACTGAAGTTTCTCATGTTGGATTAGGTGATGATTATATTGTAGATTGTAAAGAGAAGTTGATTGTTGTCCACCTTGTGTCTCAAGACTTAATTTTTGATACATGTGAATAAAGGGCATAATCCTGATTGTAGTATAGCACAAGTATAAAGAAAAGAAAACATGTGCTAGATAGCAAATCTGAAGATTAGCATATGATCCAGTAGAGTGCTAAATCAGAATATAGGTTTCGTTATTCTTTGAATGATGAAAAACTCCATAGTCTGAGATCAAAATGAAGTCTTGATGGAGATACCTAGATATTCCGGAGACATTTTATGACCAATTTGTCTGCTCGATCTTCTTTCTCCATCAGGCACATCATTAAACTTTAGTTGTCCTTTGTGTTAACTGCCATACCAGATATGAGAAAGTTAGTGAAGATACTGAATGAAAAAGCAAAGCAACAAAATTTCCGGTATGATTTCAGATTCAGGGCAGACTGTATTCTTTCAAGATCCAGCTAAAATAACACTTCTAAATATATATTTTAAGATCCTCAGAGACGGAATGAAAAACAAGGATCTTCTTATGCTTCTTATGCTTTTTTAAATCTTATTATAGTAAAGTTTACATTAAGATTTAGGTCTGGGTAGCCCTCCAAATGTTTAACCAGTTTTCTTTTTCGGATGTAGTACGACACAAATGCAGTGTGCTTATCACATTGTGCACTTCCCTTTCTCCAGTAGCCTGTGATGTGATATTGATTGATAGATTATGTGCCATCACATGGTCAATTCTTAAAGATCACACAGATAGATTTTTCTCTATTATGATCTATCCATAACCTGATTTTTCAGATCATAACGTGATGTAGGTATAGGGGAAATGCCGATGATGATGACATTGTCGTCATAATTTTATTTTATTTTTACTGTTGTACATATCAGAAAGAAAGGGAAAAAAACATTGAATGGTTCAGCTCTGTGTGTTTTGGTAATGCTTATTTCCAGTCTATCTATGCCAAAACAAAGATGGTTAAAGTTAAAATTGTTAGGTTAGGAGACAAGAGAAGGTGAGTAGCGTCTGAGGTGCCGGGATCTTCTATTCCAGAGAAGCAACAAGTTGACCTTCTCTTGGGTTTTTCAAGAACCAAATGTAATGAAGCAGTTGCTAAAATGGCAAAGTCCGTCTTAGGAAGCCTTAGCAGAAGTAGAACATGCAAATCACAGACATAATTGTCCTACTCTGCTCTGGTCAGAACCTGTGTGGACTGTTATGTCCAATTCTGGACACAACAGTTCAAAGAGGAGAATAATTAATTGAAGCAAGATCAGAAGAGGACCACTGAAATGGATTGTGGTTTGGAAAAGAAGACTTTTGAGGAACAATTAAAGGATCTGGGTACATTTAGCCCATAGAAAAGACGAATTTGATACGATTTCAGTCTTCAAACATCTGAAGAGGTTTTTTTTGCATAGAAGAGGCACTAGACATCTTCTTTGTTGATTTAAGAGATAGGAACAGTATTAATAGATTAAAATCACTAGGAATCAAATTCAGGCCACGCATCAGGGTAAGGTTTCTGACTAAGAGTTGTCAGAGAGTAGAAGCCAGGCTGCCACATGACATGCCATAGATCCTCAAACAAGACTTTTAGTTAACGGAACGTGGCTCTTGCACTGACCAAGAGGTTGGACTAGATGCCCTCTCACACAATTACTGAATCATAGAATTGGAATTGACTCCAAAGGGCATTTAGTGAAATGATGTTGTTCTCATGTTTTGCACTTGTTAAAATGTTCCGTTTAGAAACTGAGGTCTAAGAAAAGAGAACTGCTAAATGTTATTAAAATATGCAAAGAAAGAGAAAGAGGAAATTGTAATTAAAACCTTTCTTCACCTGAAGACAAAAGGCTATTAAAAGGTGTTTATCTCTTGCTACCAAGAATATAAATGGGAGTATTTTCATTCAAGATAAATCTGGAAAGGCTTCATTTTTTTTGCTTATTCGTATTACACAAGCTACTGCTATAATCATGTTGTTTCACATCTCCATTCCGAAAATAGCCACAAATCAGGTCTGGAAGAAACAGGGGAAATTAACAACATATTGGGATGGTGATTTTGGATCTTTATTAAAGAAAGCACCAATATATAACCTAAATACAAGTACAAAAGCAAATTAAAATAGAAAAAAGAAAAACAATATACAGCATGAACTTACATACAGAAAAGGGAAAATGGCATGGTGACTATAGAATATTGCTTTGGTATCATTCACAGAAAATGATTGTGATTTTCTTCTTTGAAAGTTGGATTTGTCTGTTTACCTCTTACTCTGATTTACTGTTTTGGGAATGCCTAGTGATCTCTCATCAAAGCATTAGCCAGTTCTAACCCTGCTTAGTCTTTTGTGAGGTGCCTAAGTGCTACCATCCTCTGCTGTATTCATGAACTTAAGGAGAAATATAAATATTGTAAGCATCTATATTTAAAATTTCTATCCAGGATGACATCTTTATAGATGAAAGCAATCTATTAGGGGAACATTATTAGTGTGGATAATTCATGGATTCAGATTTGAATTAATGTATTCTTCCTTGTCATAATATTCCTTAGAAGGAAAGGGAACAAAGGATGTTAGTGTCAAAGAAAAAAAACACCAAACTAGTCTGAAAGCATTCTGATGAAATTTATTTGGGTGTTCGACTTAGATATCTTAGATAGACCAAGTTTGGTCTAGTAGTTAAGGCACCAGACTAGAAAACGGGAGACCGTGAGCTCACGTCCCGATGAAAGCCAACTGGGTGAACTTGGGCCAGTCACCCTCTCTCAACCCTACTTACCTCATAAGCTTCTTGTTGTGGGGTGAATAGGAAGAGGAAGGAGTATTAGCTATGTTCTCTACCTTGAGTTATTTGTAAAGATAATAAAAGTGAAATATAAATAAATAAATGCAATTTTTAAAAATATCCTGGCCTAGCGCGGCGCCAGATTGTAACATGCTTCAGAAAGGTTATACATGTGTGCTGTTCTCGTCGAACGGCAGTCGTAACATTATGGGTTTAGGATCTCCTATTGCTTTCTCCTTTTTTCCTTGTGTAGAGCCAGGCTGAAGCACACTACAAAGGGAACCGCCACGCCCGGCGAGTAAAGGGAATCGAAGCAGCCAGAACGCGGCAGAAGGAATCGGGACCCCGTGAGGGAGACAAGCCAGGATCTGCAGGCAGTCCATCCTCCAGCACTGGGGAGAGTGATTCTGACCGCACAGGTTCTGAACTTCTTCTTTCTTCATTTCAAGTGCTCCCTAAAATCTAAGGGTTTGCTGAAGAGCATTTTGTCTGTGCGTGTGTGTGTGTGTGTGTGTGTGTGTGTGTGTGAGAGAGAGAGAGAGAGAGAGAGAGAGAGAGAGAGAGAGAGAGAGAGAGAGAGATATCTCCTGTATTCTCCAAAAATATTGAACCAATTTCCATGACTTCTCTGTGAATCTGTTGCATCCAGAGTGTTCTTCAGGACTTCCAAGTTCTGGTTTGTTTTTGAGTTTAAGAAAAGGAAGAAGTATTCCCAGGCCAGTGCATAAGAAGTAGAGTTTTTCAGACCAGCCCTAGGTTCCTGTTCTCTTCCCTTAGCCAGAAGGGTGGATGAGTTTTTCCTCCTTCTGCCGTGGAGTCAGTTCTGGGGAAACTAAAACAAACATTGATAATGTTGGCTAGGGAAGAAATACAAGGCTCTGGGCACTACCCACATTCTGCTTCAATTACAGAGTTCAATAAGACCTTAGCTGTATTTTGCATCAATTACAGGGTTGAGGGTGAAACCTTTGTGCTAAAGGGAGGGAGGGGGAGTTTAGATCTTACATCCTGTCTTTGACGTTGTGCCTGTCCTCCTGATGCTGGGAACTTGAGCTGCCTTCTCAGTGCGAGTGACCGCTGAGCAGGCGGGTAATTAAATCGCATCTAATTAAACATTGATTACGGCTCCAATGGCTGGTGGAAAAGGAGATGGGGCTGCAGCCAGCATATTTGCCCAGGGAACTCGGCCTCCCGGCTTCCGAAGAGGGGTTTGGAGACTTGCAAGGGACTGACTAGCCTCATCTATGCATTTCTGATGCTGTGGCTTCCACCAGGATTGCAGCTAAGCATCATAGCCAATCTGTTAGCTTTGGAGGCAGGGGAAGAAGGACAAGGGAAATGGAGGGGGCCGGGGACCCAGCTTGCTAGGACTAACAGCTGCTTTTATAAATATGAGACAAGCTGCTTCGTGGACAGCAGAGGATTAAAGAAAGTGTGTCATTCCACACAGAGATTTTTTAAAATATCAGAGCCTTTTCCAAGGATGGAGTGAGATCTTGTGCTCTTTCTCTATGGTATATAGGTAATCCTCGTTTAACACAATTGGGACTCAGTTGTTAAACGAAGGGGTTTCTAAGTGAAACTGTGACAGTGCTTTTGATCTGACCTCGGCTTTCCTTTGCTTTAGAGACCTTGTCATCCAGTTATTTTTTCATCATTGTCATAATTGCAAACAGTCACTGAACGAGGCCTATCTGTATTATCCTATGTGAAAGCTACATATGATAGCAGTACTTTAAAGTGCTTAATGATCACTGAATTAATTGGCAAAATCTGAGGCATCACTTGAAGGAGTCTGAGTGTCACAACTGCAAAACATGGAAAATTCCAAACTGAGAACTATTGGAGAAAAATTTGAAAATTGGCAACACTTTATACAAATTTCAATAGTTTCCGTCATTGCATCACATTTGTGTGCGTTGAGGCAAGAAATGTGGTCGCTAAGAGTCAACACAAACTTGTTGGCACATAATTACGATGAAGAAAAGTCAAACCAAAATAATCAAGCCCACTAGAGCACATCTGCAAGGGAAGTTCTAAATTTGGAGCTTTTTCATTCAAGAGAATGCAGCTGAAGAGAAGCTTTGAGGGAGTATTGTAAAATTATGCATGATGGGACTACAATGGGAAAAGGAATATTTTTCTCTCATTGTATAAGAAACTGAGGTCATCCAGTGAATCTGATCAGGTGATTCAGGAGAAGTTGCTTTAAAAAGGAATATACAATTGCCCTCATGTGTGTCTTTTGGGCTATTTCTCTGGGATTTGGTCCAGCTTTATGAAAATAAAATACTTGACTACATGCTCCTACTTTAAAAGACAAGGTTAAAGATTTTTAAAAAGCCCATTTTGAAAAGAGCAACAATGCTGGAGTTGAAAATAATCATATCCAGGAATCAATAGTTCAGTAAATGTAGAATTATTTTAAATTTAAGATTAATCTGCATCCTAAATCACCACCTTAATTTGGTGAGGAAATTATGGTTAGGTAAATTTGCTCATTCTTCCTTTGCTGAAGAAGTACTTTTAAAAGCACGATTGTAAAAGCACATTTTTATTATGCCCTTTAGCCCCAAAACACGACAAAGATTAGAGGATTTGTCCGAAAACAATTCTGAATGGTGAGAGGCAGGCTTAGAATAAGTGACCAGCAAATTTAAACAGCTATTCCCTTAAAAATATATAGAAAACAAGAGTTACCAGGAGAAATATCCTATTGGGGAGAGCTTTTGGAGAGTTAAACAGATTGTCCATTGCTAGAAGTATATATTTGAAGAGAGTCAGCCATGGAGAATACTGCAGTTGTGTCTCCTATCCTAACCTGAATTAGACTAAATCAGCCATCTTCAACTTTGTCCCCTTTCAGATGAGTGTATTTCAGCTCCCAGAATTTCCAAATTTTTAGGGCCACTGCTGAAAATTGTCAGAGTTGAAGTTTGCACATTGGAAAGTTACCTAGACTGGGGAAGACTGATCCAGATGCGCTATAAAGTCCAATCCTAAAGTTTTGTCAGATAGCATGTCGCAGGTAACCATGTAATCAGTGGCAGCCTCCAGATGTCTGGGCAGAACTATCAAATAAGAAGAAAAAGGAGCCTTTGTAATTTAAGTAACCGCCATGGTACGTGTTGCCTCACATTAGTCCACATTCTTCCCTCTTTATGTATGTGTTGTTTTCTCCAGTGGTTTACAAAACTAGTTAAAATATGCAAAATAGAACCAGAGTATTGGAGCCACATGAAACAACTAATTTAAGGCTGATCCACTCACAGCAATAATTCATGGCTGCCTAAAAAAAGTTTGTTTTTCTTTTTCCAAATGTCTGAACACCACCAGTGAATAAACCCAACAAGGCCCCCTTAGGATTTTTTTTTCTATGAAGAATTAGTTTTCCAACATTTCTTGTATTCAAAGCTTCAAGTCTTTTGTTTATAAAAAATTAAAAGCAGAGTTTCATTATTCATATTTTAAAATCTGGATGGTTGGATTTTGCCTTTGAGTGCAATTCTGTTTCACAGACACAGCGAGATAGTGTTTATCTATATAGTAAGCAATATAAAGTTCATGAGATGTCCTTCAGATATTTGAGGGAGGAATCCTAATTTTGAAATTAGAACCAAAGATGTTTGGTTAAAAAAAAGGAACAGACAGAAACTAATGGGAAAGATTTCTCCCAGAGATGCTGAAGGCTCCTGTCAATCAGAATAGATGATCCCGGGCTAAATCAATCAGTAATCTGATCTGTCATAAGGTAGCTTCTTATAAAATGCATGCCTTTTCTCCTGAGAGAACTGGAAGTGTGATATGTTGTCTGCTAACTCTCCAGCTATGCAGATGACCTAGGAATGAAAGCAAGCTGAAACACAATAGTCAGAGTCTCAAATGATGGATTGGATGCCCTGCAGAGTTGTGTCCATATCTTGATATAATCCCGATGGAGAACTCAAAAGACTTTAATATTTCAAACACTTCAGGGTGAATCTGTCTTATAAAGAACGGTCTGAATGTGACCCATTGGAGAGAAGGCTCATTTCTGTTTCTTTCCAAGTGTAAGGCCTTGCTCTCAACATTGAGCTCTTCCTGTATCAAAGCCATTACCTTCTGTTAGGAAGAGTTGCTTTCTGTTGCTATTATTTTCAATAATAATTGGGGCTACAACAGAAGAAGGTGACAATATCCTAATATCACAGAAATAAGAAGGTTCTGGAGCAGGGAATTGCATTTCAGCAGACCAACTTCATCCAAACAACTTATTTCTTCAGTTTCCACCAGAAAACAGCAGGAAAGAAAGAAACAATTTTTATCAGGTCGCTCCTAAATTTCAACAAGTTGCCCAGCCTCCGTTGAGAAGCATGGAGGCTGTTTGATGACATCAGACTAACCTAATCTGCCTCTGTGACCCGCTTCCTATTTTGAGCACAAGGAAGGAATCTGATACTTGTTTAGTCCAGGGATCCAGTCTTGTAAGTCCAGCATCCCTCTAGTATAAGAGTGCCAGCTGTCTCTTATGCATGGCTGTTTCCCCCCGATTTAATTTTGCTGAGAACTAATGTAAGCTCCCTCCTGCTGTTGGGTTCAGCAAAGGTCTCCTCATTTCCAGTTTTATGTGTGTTAACAGTGATACATTGATAAAACATCAATGATCATAATGTTTGATAACAATGGGAGCTGTAGACCCTCCTAGATGGATGACAATAGTTCAAGGAAAGCTGAATTTGAGGATCAGATTTGGACTGGGATCCCTGATGTAAATCCTTACCTGACCATCAAACTTAGCAGGGCTAGTCTAACCTCTTTTACAGAGCTATGGGGAATCATATATACTGCTTTGAAAGGAGACTGGCTAGAAATGCATTTGTTGTTTTCCTGAGTATCTATTCACCAATGACTGGGCATGTGTACAAAGATTAAAACAGAGAAAACAATATTTTTAAACTACACACACGAAGACAGTCATATGAATCTGTTAGCATACCTTAGTACAATTTCCATAGCAAATTCATATCCCATCCTAGCTCAAGTCTTCTTAAGGGACAACGGAGCTGGCACTGTCTGACCCTTGGGGATGTTCCTTCAAAGTATGGACACTGCAATAGAGAAAGCGAGCCCCCTGGGTCCCTTAAGATTATTTGAGATCTGAAACACACCAACCTCATTGGACTGTATAGGGGAGACAGAAGCAATTAGAGAAATTCCTCAAATAGAATTAGAATTTATTGGCCAAGTGTGTCTGGACACACACAAGGAATTTGTCTCTGATGTATATGCTCTATACTTACATACAGGCTACAATTGACAAACTGTGATTACAATCATAAGATACATTCATAATCATAAAGTACATTCATCTTGTCATGCACATATAAGCTGCAATCGACAAGCCGCGATCTTAATCATGAGTCCCACTCTAATTTCCTTCATCAAAGTATTAACTGAATTCTGCTGGAATTACAAAAAAAAAAATTGTTGCAAGTTCTATATGTTCCTAATGAAAAATAATTTGCATTTTACAAGTAATTAAACTATGTAGACAGTTGGGATATAATACTTACACCCCCAAGTACCTGATATCATTATACAGTATAACATACAGCATGTCATTTTTATATCATCATGGCAGACATTATGGGTATAAATGAGATAAAAGATAGAGATTATGAGAATTACAAGAAAGATATTCTATAATAAACACTAAGTGATCAAATAGGATTATTTAATACTTTGGATTGGTTTGTAAACCTTTAATGGCTTGACTTGGAGGAGCTAAATTATATCAAGGATATCAATTAATGGAAGGTGTTCAAGATTAATTTATGTAATCTTTTACAGATTGGTAGGGCTGATACTTTAATTTTTTTAAAGGTACTAATCATTTTATTATACAGGGAAACACCCCAATTGACATCTCTATCAAAAAACTTGCTTCTTGACTAAACATTCCTTAATTTTATACAGTCCAGATTTAGAAGCACCAGAATAGTCTTAAAAATAGTCCTAAAACCTCTGTTTCATATGAGGTTACAATATTATGAAATATGATATCATAAAATTGAAGAGGATCATAATATTCACCATCATTCTGATCTATAGCATCTGTTAAAATTAAAAAGTTAAAAAAGACCCACTTTCCAATCGCCTTGAGCATTTAGTAAGTAAGGAATAAAAAAGTAAGGAATAAAAGTAAGGAGATATTTTTGGTGATCCCGTGTGAGGAAATCACAGCCTGAAGGAGAGAGGCCTCTGCTATAGGGACTTAAAAACATTCCAGTTTGGGCTCACTTTGTGGGATGAAACATCTGAGATCAAACCCTTAGGTCTACACTTGCCTTTTCCCAGGAGAAGGCAGACAGTCTGGCAAGATTCTTGTAAACTGGTCAATAACAATAAACTTGAAGCCCATGTTCTAAACACATTTTTGTGAATCAGTCTTCGGGCCCACTGAACACTCTTCTGCTACTGTGAAGCAAAATCTAGTGTCATAGTTTCCAACCATTTTAAGGAAGAAAATATACAAAGCCTGCAATTTGGGTTCTACAGTTGTGCATTGAGAGACATAATCATCATTCATCACCTGACATGTCCACTATCCAAATTCGAACTCTTCTCCTGATATGTTGCATTTTAGGACTATGCCTTATTACTTATTGTAATTATTTATAGCCTACCTTCATTATTATTACTATTTTTTACAAATAACAGCAAAAATATCTAACGTATATATCTTCCTCTTCATATTTTCCTGACAAGAACAACAACCCTGAGAGGTGGATTGCGCAGAGAGAGTGTAAGTGTTCCAAGGTCACTCCCAGCTGCCTTTCATGGCTAAGATGGGACTTGTACTCATCGTCTCTTGCTTTCTAATCCAGTGCCTTAACTATTAGACCAAACTGTTATATTACTTAATCAGTTATATAAACTGTTACATTACTCAACTAGTAATATAAAAATGAATTAAATTAATTATAAGATAGTTAAAATATCTTCTTTCCATATAAATTTCAAATAGATAAACTTAAAGATAAACATAGACATAATCCTAGATTGTCATAGTCAGACATAGACAGATGCAGATAGATATAGATAGCAGACGTGTAGAGTGATGAACCTCTAACTAAGGGTTACATATCCTCTCCTAAAGCTTGATTTAGAGTTACCCACAATGGCACAAAGGTGTCACCACATAGCTACGCTGCGAAGTGGTTGATGGGTAAGCATAGGGTGCAGATGGCTGCAAATAGGCCAATGTGTACATCTCTTAAGCATGCCTTCTGCAACAGTGTGTGTCCTGTGTACTGATTGGTTGATCCAACTTCCTGTTCTGTGCTTTGCAGCTTGAGTGACCCTTATCCAGAACGAACATTCGCAGAAGTATAAATGCAACAGCTATGCAACTGTCTCCAAATGAAAGACGCATATATTCTGTGAGGTGTACTGACAGAAGTCTAATCTGGACTTAAGTTTTGGAATCAGAAGATACAACTTCATAACTCACTTTACCAAATCTGACAGGAGCAAAAAAAAAAGTTTGAACTCAAACTTATGAGATCTATAATTAGACTGACATTTCAAAATGTATTGGCAGAAAGAGAAATATTATAAAAAACTGGGAAACTTAATGAAAGTTAAAATTTACAGAAGCGGGGGGCAAGTTCATTCCATGTTATTTTGAAATGGTGTTTTCCAAAGATTCAGATCTATGGCCTACAAATCCCAAAGTTCTTATCAATAACCTTGCTGGCTAGGGTAGTCTGAGTACTGAAGGCCACACATCAGGAAGTTGCTATGGTTGTGAAACAGCAATCTAAAATAAGCATCACATATGTTAAACATCTGTATTGTCATTATATGACTATAACATTCTTATGCCCTGAGAACCAGATTTTTTAGAAACAAGTCAAAAGAGATTTAATATAATCTATAGTCTATAATATAGAAGAAATATATGTATATTATACATACATTATTCATTTTAGTGTTCTTATTTATTAAAAATTATTAAAATTCAGTATAACAAATTGGGATTGCTAAAAATGGGGAAGAGTCCATTTGGTTTAGTGGTTAAGACACCGGGCTAAAAACTAGGAGACCATGAATTCAAGTCCTGCCAAGAAAGGTGACTGGGTGACTCATTTGGATGGTTCAGATCAACCCACCTCACAGGCTTGTTGTGGAGAAAACAGGAGGGAGAAGGAGCACTAGATATATCGGCTACCTTGAATTATTTATAACAATAATAAAGACGGGATATTAATAAATAAAATAAAAATACATAATTATATGACAATAAATAATTATTTCAGTAACACAATAATTCACTTAGAAATAGCACACTTATTAACAGCTAATGAGATTCATTACATTAGCAAATGTAAGCCAACAGAGCACAATAATTTTAAAACAATAAAATGCATGTATTTTACATGACATAATAGGAGGAAGGGAGAGAAGGCTGGAATTATATTGAAAGCTGAAGGAAAGGCTGAAATTATATTAAATTACTTTATTTTCCATGCTCTTAAGAATTTACATTTTGAATGTAAACTTATTTTTAACTGATTTCTAATACTGTTCATTAATACTGAATATGATATTGTCTTATTCTCTGTTACTCTACTGATTTTCCATACTTTGTTTACAAATGACACAGGAACCCATTAAAGCTATAGAATAGTGTACAAATGGATAAAACTAGTAGAGGTTCTTTTACAGGAAAAAGTAAGCTGTTGGTGGCATGGAAGCTCAGTGGTCAAGATGCTGGGCTTGTTGGTTGAAAAGCTGGCAGCCCAGGTTTAAGACCTGAACCCCATGTGAAAGAGTGAGCTCCTATCCTCACCTTGACTCCTGCCATCCTAGCACCTCGGAAGCATGTAAATGCAAGTAGAAAATAGGTACGGCTTCAGTGAGAAGGTAACAGTACTCTGTGATGTCATGCTGGTCACATGACCATGAAGATATCTTCAGACAGCGCTAGCTCAATAGCCCTAAAACAGAAATGAGCACTACGCCCTATAGTTGGCAATGACTAGCGGAGTAAAATCTACAGGGATTCCTTTACCTCTTTATAAGGAATGCAGATGAGGTAGAAACATATAGGCATAAAGGCTACACTGGGGCTTCTACTGTATTTCCATGACTGGAAACTCTTTGGGTTTTTACACTAATTATAGTTCACTATATAAATTGTTGCTGTGGACTGACTTCCCAAAGGAGTGTGGGTAAATCCAACTTGGTATTGTAGACCACATGGTATAGAGCAATTATGGGAAGCCATATAACATATCAGCAGCCTAGGACACAGTTACACTATTAATGAGGCAAGTTTCATTTGACTTCAGAGTTCTCATAATGGTTTACATCATAAAGATTCTAGTTTCATTTGCACATTTTACTGCTTATAACAACTTTGTGCAGCTCATATATAGCAGGTCAAGATTCAGTTATAGATCACAAATCTAGTTGATATTTCAGAGACAGAAATAAGGAAAAAATATTGAAACCTACCTTTTGAAATCTAATTTGGACTCATTAACTCTTTCCTTGCTCCCCCACTCAGAAGAACATTTTGAGACTCCTCAAACTATAAAGTATTTATATGGTATATAAAAAAGATGTGTGCTGTTGAAATATTAACTATTTCTGTCTTAGGTGCTTTGTAGAATATCAGCTTGTCTTAGAATGACAATATTAAACTAACCCACTAAGAAAGGGATTTGGGGAATAAGGAAATGAGACACTATAAATACCACTATAATAAAAAGTACAAATAATGGAATATTCTCTCACTGTTGTTTCTAGTGACAAAGGATTGAAGAATGTCCAGTTGTAAGATTGCACTATTGTAAGAATCATTTTAGAGGTTCATGTGAATGTGGATGGCATCTTCCACAAACCATCCATGTTCTTGTACATAAAACTGGAAGAAAAATATTTTCTTGGAAATTATTTTTAACTTATGGTACCTATACCCTTTTAGAAATGGATGCACCTCTAAAATAGTGGGAGAGCAGATGCCAACTTCAAAAGAGCACCAAAGACAGTTGGCATTTTCAGTCATAACTTTTAGAAAGCAGTAGTCCTAAGCAACAAACTTAGAGTTGGACTGATAGATTTGTCCCTTGACTGATGAATTTTGATAGGAACATACACAAGCGTTTCTACACTCTATATTTCTATACCCTCGTTCTGCGCCATACACATTCGCACACTGTTAGTGTTGCACATTTTTGAAGGAAACTTTTATTTCAAGGAATTATTTTTGTTTCTCATCAAAACAAATTTATTTTAAAAGAGAATTTCATAATGAATAAAGAAAATGGGTGCTGCTTAAATTAGACTTTAAAACTAAAGGATATGTCTTATAAATGATATTTGAGCTTCCATCTCTATTTTTTCTCTCTGTTCTCTTCCCCTCTGTTCTTAATAAGAAATGACAGTCTTTCAAGCTGTTAGAGAGAATGAATTATAGTCTATTACTTTGTTATCTATAGATAGCAAGTTTCTGTTTCAAATGTAAATAAACATTTGTTTTATTTGCACATGGAAGGAAGAATCAAACTATGTCACATATTACTGAATTACTTGACAGTAATTCAGTAAGTAGAAATTAACTAGTTTATATGTCATTAAAAAAATCATAGCATGTCCAATGAGTAGACAACTGAAATAGGATATACCCAGTCCTTTTCAACAAATGCTGTAACTGTAGAAATTAAAATGTCCTATTACAGGAAGTCATTTGAACGTCAAAGATGTTCCATGATGTATTAATAAAATAAGTAGCGGATTAACCCAGAATGTGGAGATAGAAAATATCATCTTTGTGGTGCCATCAATATAAAGGCAGAATCCTGGGTCTCATTTTGTAGAATGAACAAAATATGGCTAAATAAAGCTGGCTTAAAGAAAAAAAATTGTATATAATTCTCTAAAGATCAGCCCTTCACTAAAGCAATCAATCAACAAAGATAGGAGAAATGAGAGCAATAAACTCAACATCTAAAATAATCTACATGCCTTGGAAGATACTAGATTATCTAGGTATACTTTCAATCATTTCTCCTTGGTTAGCTAAATTAACTTATTATGCCAAATAAGAATCATGCAGGAGATTATCCTCTCTGCCATGAAAAGAAGAATGTCTCCATGGAGAGTGCATCCTAGCACTCCTAGTCAGCAGAGCTTAGAGATATTTGTTTTCTTACTAGCCTTGCAGCACTGTGACACTGGAACAATAACAAGTGGACTTTTCTATTACTGAAAATGTCCATTGAAGGAAGTCTGGTGACCAGGCATTCCTTCCACTGCAGTTTTCATTGACCTCCCTAAAATCCATACCTGGATCTTTTTCTTTTACCTTCCTTATGACCAGCTGGAGAGAATCTCTGTTCAAGTTATTCAATAAGGCTAAAGAAGGAAAACCATAGGAAACCCCTTCCAAAGAGCATGAGTTCTTTTAAATTTGAAAACCCAAGTCTGAAATCCTTCTGCTCAGTTGTAAGGGCCTCATCATAAATTTGTCTCCCTAAAGCCATATTGGAAGGGCCACCCCCTACTACAAATGAAAATCTCTCATTGCGAGTACAGAGATGAATTATCTCCATTGTTACTGATCAGTTGACAGGAAGAAGATAGACTGGGAGTGATGGAAAAGCATTCCTCTGGATAATTAGTTGACTAGAAGAAGCACAAACTTCCCATAACCCCAAAGGCCAACTTGACTGTAGCAAAGTAGAAGTGCAGCCATTAAAGCATCCTGAAGACAACTTCATGCAATTTTTAAGCATAGCCCCTGAACAGCATCTTCCTTTCTTCCTTCCTTCCTTCCTTTCTTTCCTTCCTTTCCTTCCTTTCCCTCCTTTCTTCCTTCCCTTCCTTCTCTTCCTTCCCTTCCTTCCCTTCCTTCCTTCTTTTCTCTATCTCTCTTCCTCTCCCTCCTTTCTTCCTTCAATTCTTTCTTTTTTTCTTTCTTTCTTTCTTTCTGCCTCTTTTTTCTTTCTCTTTCTTTTCTTTCTTTCTCTTCCCTTTCTTTCTTTCTTTCTTTCTGCCTTTCAACTGGAGCATATCCTTTGTGAAATCATATCTGGGTTGTAAGAAAAGCAATTCAACTTGTTTCTTTGATGGGCAGCAAACATAATAAGAGACAGACAGACAGGCATATAAATATACCACATTTTCAAAAAGAGTTGAAAGTAGTTTTAAAGTGCTTTCTTAGTGGAAGACTTGCAATCCAAATACCTTTCCTCAAACTGGTGCCCTCCAAATATTTGTTAGTGACAATTTCCGCCAGTCATAGTCAATAGTTCTCAATGAGAATGATGGGAATTGCAGTTTCTTGCCCCTGTAGAATAGGAAGGACTAAAAGATCCCTGGCTAGTAAGTGATGGTAGATCATGTTGGAAGTTGCTAGAGAAGAAAGGGGAGGCTACATTATCAAAGTATGCTAATTATGTATGTACCTTATCAAGGTGCAAGATACTGTAAGTTCACCCTCTCTTTATCTCAGAGATAGGCATTTGCCAAGCTTTGATGATGTTAAGGAGAGAGAACAACCTAGGGTTGCCCTCTCTGTACCTGGTGCAATCACAGGAAGAAATCCTCTGAGATGGAAACAGAAGCTGATGTATAGGAAAAGGAATGTCAGGCATAGATCGATGGGTTGGGGAACGATTCCAAGGAAACGATTAACAGGCTACAGCTTCTGTCCCATTGCATATTTACTTACGTAGCAGGAAATTCCCTTGAATGCCTTTGGACTCACTTTTTGGCAGATGTGTTCACAACGTGGCTGCCAGGTTTGGCTCTCATGCCTTCTTACTTGAATGGAAGTCTCCCTTGGATTCTTTCCAAGGAAATTACACATTAGCCTGGACTACAAGGCTGCCGTTCCAAGAACATCTACTTGGAGCCAAGTTCCTCCAGAGTCAGTACTCCTGCCTGAACCACTTCCCTCACTAATCAAACTTAAGACCCAAGCGACTAGTCCCCATCGGAACCTTGCATTCACACTTAAAGATCACTTTACTAGTGTTACACACTCAAGCATATCTGCATTTACATATCCGGACATGTGCACCTGTCTCGTTTCTGAATCAAAGCCGGCAAAGAACCGCCGGCGTGTTGCCCAAAACTCTGATTTATTTGCATTTCTTTGATACACACGCAGGCACACACTGCGCTCTCCTTCCATGAATGAACCGGTCTTCTGTACGGAGCAAAAAAACAACGTGTGTGCCTCACTGTACACAACAAGCACCCGTTTCTATTCCCCCATCTGCCTGCCTCTCGTTCTTCTGCCGCCAAGTCACCTGCATAGTTCCGCCTGTGGGTTCCGCTCTGCTCGGATGCAACAAGTCCCTGGAGAAGGGAGGGAGAAAGGGAGGGGGAGGCGGCGGCTTCCTTACCTGCCAGCCCAAATTCAAAGCTCCAAGTGGGTCGCCCGCTCGCCTAGAGGCGCCAGAACGATTAGAGAAAGAGAGAGGGGTGGGGCAAAAAGTGAAGGGGACTTTTTTGCCATGCTGCCTTCAACAAGAGGTCCCGAAGAAGACTTAAGAGGGAAAGTTTGCAGCTCTCTCCCCGAGTGTCAGAAAAGAGCCGGTCTGAGAAAAAGACAAGAGATAGTTT
>JANHFO010009897.1:169724-182453 GCA_032468095.1 Pareas carinatus | reverse complement strand
TGTCTGTCTGTCTGTCTGTCTGTCTGTCTGTCTGTCTGTCTGTCTCTCTCTCTCTCTCTCTCTCTCTCTCTCTCTCACACACACACACACACACACACACACACACACTTTCAAATAAAAGCAGTAGTCAGCCTAACTAAAGCAGTTACATCATACCTCCTTAAATGAGGTCTTACAGAGAGGAAAAAGACCTTTTGAGTCTTGGGCTTGAATGTTTCTAAGCAAGCCTTAGTTTTCTCCTGAGCACTTATCTCCAGAATACAGAAAATGGGGGATAATTGAAGTCCAGCCTTTTAGAGAAAATTTACTGCTGCCTGGCTCAGTCAAGGACAATACTCCAGCAATTATGTCCTCAATCCAGCTAGCAAATCAGAAATGATCTAGGGATTTAATCCATCTTCCTCGTGACCTTTGATGGAATAGTCAAGGCATGATCTAGTTTTATATAAATAGGATTCCATGGAGGAAACTCTTGGGAAACAAAATGTGAATTCTGCCTGTTCAGACCTCTTGGCATGGGCTTAATTTTTCAGGTGCTTAAAGGACACTGCCATGCATATCAAACTAGGGTTTTTCGCACTTCAGCAGCAGTTGCAAGTTATAGCTCTTATCAAGGTACTGTCCAAATCAATGCTGATTATACTTTTGAATCTTTTACAGAATAATGAATCAGATCATTTTGATAAATCAGTAATGCAGAGCAGAAGCAACATTTGGATGGAATGTAGTGCTGGGTGGCTTGGACAGATCAATGGGAATAGATTTATCTGAGTCACGATCATAGCAAACATGGATTGTTTCTTTAATTCAAATTGAGGGCTGGTTCCTTACAACCCTGGGCAGCTTGCAAATCAAAAAACAAATCTCTATGTACTGCATTATACATACATACATACGCAGTGTTAAATGCCTTCCCTCCTCTGTTCCAAAATAGCTGGCGTATTAAACAAAATGCCAATTACTGAGCCTGAGGTCAAAACACAAAATCGGTTTACAAATATACCTGACAGGTGACCAGTTTTTATTTTAAAGGCAGGGATGGAATAGAAGTGGAATGTCTTAGTGTGTCATCTCTAGTATTGGGAGATAGAAAAGGGGGAAGGGGGAGTGCTAACTTGATTCCAGCAATTAAGTATCCAGATATATAACTACAACACAAGGAAGAAACTGGATTAAGGAGGTTTCTCTTAGGATAAAGAATGCTGGAAGCCGTAGTTGTTTGGATGAGTGGCAAATGATACACTCTCCAGGAAGGAATTGAGAAGAGATGGTGCCTGTGACTGAAGGTCCACCCTTAGATCAAAGCAAATGACCCAATGCTGATTATTTGCTGCATAATCCCAGACAAAGGGTCAATTGCAGTTTGTAACCTTGCAGGGATTTGTTGGTTGAATTAACCGTGCAGCTGCTCAGGATAAAAATGTACGCTTTAATTGGGACTAAGCCAAGAAGCACAGAGATTTGCTTTACATAAATGCTTTAAGCAGCAAGAAATGGGCTTTTGTAAAAGACGGTGAAAATGTTTGATGGTTCAGCATGAAATTAGTGAGCCTGCTGGCTGAGATCACAAGCAAGTCATGCAGGAAATATTGTCCTCAGGCGCAGTTGGTTTGATTATTCTCAGCATCATCACCACACAGCTAAATTTGGCTATGACATCATTGTGTTTCCTTGATCAATTGATTCTGAATAAGAAGAAAAAGAAGACCTAACTATTTTCAGCAGGGGGGAAAAATTCATTTTAGTTATGAATGGGTGGAATAAAAGACAAGAATACTCAAGGATGAAAAGATTGAGAATGTAGATTTTGAACCTCTCCATGTTCTCATTCCCAACATAACATAATAACAACATACGAATGTCACCCCCAACATAACAATGAAAGCCAGTTTAGTGTAGTGGTTAAGGCATCAGGCTAGGAAGCAGGAGACTCTGGATTTTTTCCCCACCTTAGCCATGAAAGTCAGCTGGGTGACCTTGAGCCAGTGAGGCTCAGCCCAGCTCACTTCACGTGGGGAAAAATAAGAGGAAAAAGGTGTATTGGATATGTTTGCACCTTGAGTTATCTGTGAATAATCAGGCAAGATATGAATGAATGAATGAATGACTTCATCATGGAAAAAGAGATAATGGCAAGAAAACAGCATAGGCATATCCATGAACTCACTGGGACTTTATTTCAGCTTAAGATATTTTACCTTGTGTGTGCAAAAAATGGTACACTAAGCGAGTAGTCAGGGAACAGTACACATAGCTCTTAATGGCTATGAATAGTGTGAGCAGCTGTTTTTATTATTATCAAATTTATTTTCCATCCATCTCACAGTTCAAAGTGACTCTGAGCGGCTTACAATAAGATAAAGTATACAAATATCCGAACAATCATGAATATGACAACAGATTAAAAATTACATTAATTAAAATGTATGGGTAATCTGTCACCTGGCATCTTGCCCCTCACCATTCATCAGCTTCTATTCTGTAATAGTAATACAGGAATCATGTGCTCCTTTGGCCTTGATGAAGAAGAAAATGGCTGCCAGATCAAACTATCATAGTCCATTAAGGCAATCCCAAAGGATTTCACATAGTATCGTCTGTATTCACATAGTATAGCATGGAATCAAGTTAATCAGTCTCCATTTTTTGAAAATAGAAAGGCATGGAAAAGAGAACTCTTTGTTCTGTCCTCTAGAAGCTGATGTGGGTCAATGAGAGGTAGGGCCTCTTCAGTGATGTTGTCCATGCCTGGCATTTGAATTGCTGAGGGAAAAATGATAGAAAACAGGCACACCATACAAACGTCCTTGACATCTCTTTTGGACCTGCTTAGAGCACAAGAAATGTTTATTAATTATTATCACTATTTTCCCTGCTTGACCTTCCAAATTGCTGGTTTGACTACAAAGAGGTAGGAGCACAATTACAAGTGGGGGTTTTAAACGGGAGCTTGGTAACAGAATACAGAATAAACCTATGCTAACTCTGCCGAAGTCAGATGAGCAGATTACAGTGAAGACTTCAGATCTCCAGTTCACTCGACCTTGCCCCTGTCCTTGCTCACAAAGCCACCTTCCTTCTATGGCAGCAAGTAGTTATTTTCAGAGCACTATGCTGCAAGGAAGATTTTCCATGCCTAAGCACCATATACGAAGGTGAGGCAAAGACTCACACTCACACATATCCAAACTACCAACTTGGGAGTGAGTTCTTTCCTACTTCTCTCTTGGGTTGCCATTTCACTCTTTGGACATAGCAAAACAAGACCACTCAGAATCTCCTGACCGGCAACGATTATATTCGCTGTCAATGTTGTCCTGAATCCTTTGTCAATATTTTCCAGTTCAAAAGGGGGTGGTCAGTATGTGATCTCCCCCAGGTCACAGGTGATCACTCTTGCTCAAAATAGGGTCCCACCATTTGGGGACAGGAATCACTTGAACGTTTTAATGCGAGACTGCTGGCAGAATAATGTGGCTTTTAAAACATGGCGTTCTACCACCCTGGTTCTCCCCAAACAAAAGGAAGGAATGTTCCAACCTAATTTGCATCATTGCCTTATCCACAGTAGCCCTTCAGCTCCCCTGGTCACCAGATGATTGCCCACTCCTGAGCTAGGAGGACACAGGGTTATATTCTGTGGGCCTGCCTACCCCACATCTTTCTCCCTCCCTAGGTCACATGCAACTGATATCTGCACCTGCATCATATGAATAGCTCTTTTGTAAATCTAACAATGGACCAGTTGACTGTTTCCTGCTTTCCAAGGCATTTGTACAGTGAAACTAGTTTGGTTTTAACAATTAGATCTTACATTATAAACATGCTCCTCTATAATGTCTGTTAAGTAATTGCATTTAGTATAGGTTCCTTAAGAAAGAAAGATTAAATTACTGCTGTTACCTGAAAAAGTAACCTAGGAAGAATAATGTATTTCTTCAATGGGAAAGATGTCTTAGATAAAACGTGGTCAAGTAATCAAACAAGCTTTTAAAAATGAATTAATTCATTTGTACTAGTTGTTGCACGCCGACATCTAAGGATGGCAAGTTTTTATTGTCCATCCTGCCTTAGTGGGTATGCCATCTTAATGTCAGGGATATCTTCCTCTCGGGTAAATGCATATTTCCTTTTTCTTTCCAGCGAGCTTTGGAAAATCTTTGGTGATCCTTGGTACAGTTTTGCTCTTATGACTGAAAACTTCCCATACCCCACTTTAACCAGTGCAGCTATGGCTTAAACCCCATCAAGTACACCTATAAATTCAGATGGCAGTTTAATGTCAACATTCAAAATATCGGCACAACTTGTCAACTTGGGAGCCTTTGCCTCCAAAGTACCTTTATATATTTTGATGCAGCACAATCCTTTTAAGAATAGAGAAAGGTCTCAGAAGAATTTCCCAGGGATCACATTGTGCTGCCGCACTCCAGAGGTCATTATAAAATTTAATTCAGTTCATCAATAGGCTAACGAACCAAAACCTTAACTGATTTAAATTATGGTAAGCAAATATTGATTGGTAGAATTGTGACTTTCAAAGCATACGGGATTCACTCCATTTTGTTTATTTATTTAACAGGCATTAAGTTGGAGGGTGGAAGAAAGAACAGATTAAATATAGGTTTTTCTTTTGGAAACAAAATGGGGAACTTTTGTTGTGTCTGCAGCATTGTCTACGTCTTTGCATTTATGCCTGTTTAACAAACAAATATTTTAATGCTCAGCCTTGGCAGTGGAATTAATTATGCCAAGCTAATGCATGTGCAATGTACATGTATTTCTTCTGACTGTAGAACAGAAGTCTCCTGGGCATGATTCTTGTAATAACAACAGCATATTAGTAGGCTGTATCACAGCCTTGCTTGTTTTCTTTTCATAAAGAAAAGGTCTCCATAATCTTGCCCCAAAGGGAAGACTTAATTTAAAAACAAGATTTAATTTTAAACCACAGAACCTATTTTAAACGTCAGAACTCAAATTTAAAACATGCCAAATGATGTATTGATGCTTTGTTCTTGACGTCTTAAGCATAGGACCCAGAGTTTACAAGGCCTGCCTATCTCATTTTTTCAAGGCTGATTCTTCTATGGGGATAAAATAGAATGCAGAAATGCCTAAGGCCTTTATGTCAAGGAACTGAACATGAGTGGTAGCTAGATTTCAGTGAAATTATAATTTCCAGAAATAAATATGCTTTGATAATCCCAACCCTAGAGAGTGATAATATAAGGTACTGAATTTCTGTGATAATCTGTTTATATGCACGCTGAAACTATAGTTTCTGAGCATCTGAGCTATAAACTGATACCTATACTATCAAATATTGTGTTTCTCTATAATGTTAAGATATTTAGAAAAGGTTGAATAATTCTTTCAGTAAATAGATTTATCTGTCTTGAAATTCTGGATGCCCAGCACATCTGGTATACAATGAATTGGGGATTGCTGATCCAAGGCTACAGGGCACTTTCAGCCTACTGCAGTGATGACAAACCTTTTGGGCTCAGCATGTCAAAAATTCAGAAAATGCCTAACTTGATTCTGCTGGCATTTCTCTCTCTGAGAGAGGGAGAGAGAGAGAGGGGGGGAGAGAGAGAGAGAAAGAGAGAGAGAGAGAGAGAGAATTCATAACAAAGAGTCGCTTGGGATAGTGAAATGGGCAACATCTAAATTAATTAAATGAATAAATGAAATTTATATAAATGTAAATATTTTTCAGTTGGTCTCTCAGAAAAGCACGCGTACTCGAGGCAGCTCCGTGTCACGCGAAGCTTGGAAACTTCGGAAAATGTTCTTGGGTGGCCTTGCAGTCTCCAAAGCAAAGCACATCCCGTTCTCATGGGCTTTTTGGAGGCTCCAGAGGCTGGGCAAGAACAGGACCCTCTCACGTGACTTCCAGACGGTCCAGAGACTTGGAGTGTCACTTGGACACCACACGTGATAGGTTTGTCATCACTGGCCTAGTGGTTAATTTTTAATTTGAGAGGCACTCCGAATCCAGACCTGGGTTTGCCCAATGCCTAATTTGGTGTTTGGGCTGTGAAAGATAGATGAATGCATTGTTCATTGTTCTATTATTGCCATGCTAGCGGTGGGTATGCTTAAACAGTAGTACTTAGACAGAATTAGCCTGCAATACTGCACTCTAACCACTGCACCAGCACAGCTCCTAAGCCTGGAACTGAAAAGAAATACTAAAGTTGCAGTAAGCTTTAACTATAATTGACCCCTCTACAATCTTTGGTTTCCCTGTTATACACTCTGCTCAGGTATGTATGCGTGTAGCTTCTCTGCTTCTGCTCCATTCCTGACGCCTTCTCTCTCTTTCTTTCTCCAATTTCTTTACACAGTCGAGCAGCTGAATGGCATAGGAGCATCAGTGATGGTGCCCCCCGTGCCAGTTCCTTCCTCGCCAGAGAAACAGCCCTGCCTGGGATCTCCAGCAGCAGCAATAGCACCCCACCTGGCCACCTGCCCAGAGCCAAGCCAGAGTTCCAAGAGTGGACCAGCTTGGGGGACCAAGTTGGGAGAAATCTCGACCACGTCTGCGACCCCAACGGCTTCGGGGGCAGCAGCTCCCCATAGCAACAGCAGCCCCAAGCCCGATGAAGAAAAGGCCAAGAAGCTGCTCTACTGTGCCCTCTGCAAAGTGGCCGTCAACTCGCTGTCTCAGCTTGAGGCGCATAACAAAGGTATTTGTGGAGAGTTTTGAGAGGTAGGTTTTGGGGAGAGGGACTGTTGAGGAGGTAGGTCAGAGACCAAATAGCCCATCATCCTGTAGCTGTTAGTTCAGCAACCTTTCTGTGCAAAGGGGAAACAGTGCTTTCCGGGACAGAAGCTGTTGAGAACAATGAGTTCGCCACTACCCCAAGCCTTCTAGGCACATGTTTACAAGAGAAGCTTGTGTGGTGGCATGTAACAGTTAAAATTAAACTTAATTCAGGAATTAGTTGTTCCAGATACATATAACCAGAGCCAGGCTTTGGCATTCCCACTAAGTAACCTCTTAAGGCAATTTAAAACCAACCAGTAATTGTTTTCCCTGCTGCTGAGCAATGAAACTCTGTTGGTGCCCCCCCCCTACCTGCCCAATGCAGGAATGCAAAGAATGGCATTCAGAGTCCCAGCCCTGATTCATTTTCTGGTGTTGATTATCAAATGACACCCCCCAGTTACATTATCCCTTTTCTTTATGTATACGCATATGTATATTTTGTTGAAATTATCGTAATATAAAATAGAAAGGAAAACAAAGTTAATAGGGAAATGGGGAAGGGAAAAGGGGGGAGGGAAAAGAGAACTGTGGGATAAGGGAAAACAGAAGGGGAAAAAACATTAAATTCCAACTCTTTTTAAGCACGGTAGAATAAAAATAATAAAATACAGCCTCAAATTTTTACTTTTACCTACTTACCTAGGCAGGTAGTCCTCAACTTATGACCACAGTTGTGCCCAAAATTTCTGTTGCTAAATGAAACATAGGTTAAGTGAGTTTTGCCTCATTTTACGACTTTTCTTGGCACATTTGTTAAGTGAATCACTGCAGTTGTTAACTTCGTAACACGGGTGTTAGGTGGATCTGGCTTCCCCCATTGACTTTACTATTAGGAAGGCCGCAAAAGGGGATCGCAGGACGCTGAAGACACTGCCTTCGTCATAAATATGAGTCAATTGCCAAGCATCTGAATTTTGATCACATGGGAATGGGGATGGTGTAATGATCATAAGTGTGGAGAAACAGTCATAAATCACTTTTTCCAGTGCCATTGTAACTTTGAACGGTCACTAAATGAACTGTTTTACGTCAAGGACTAACTGTACTCGCCATTTCTATAACAACTAATCAGTAAATGCCAAACTCAGAATTTCATTTTTTTTTCCTGTCACGGGGACGAAGTCTAAAAGCAGTTTCCAAGTAGAAACAAAACTGGATATATTCTTTTCTTTAATTAAAACAGTTAGTTTGGCCCTCTCTGCTGACTCGGAACATTTTTTCTATCCATTCTTCCATTATGGGGGCTGTTATTTCCTCCGCAGTATTAAACGGACCTGCTAGATGGTGGAGTTGGATCTCTCCTGGGACGGAAGAGACACGGATTTGAATCAAGGGAGTTGGAAAATATGTCTTCCTCACGAGATCTGCAAAGTTTCAACATTTTAATTGTATTTATTTTTAATAAATAAAGATACACAAAAATTGATCAATTTTTAATGGGGCATTGCCTCAGAAGTGTTTGTGGATTTAATGTGACTGAATCAGAAGTAAAGCAGCTTAGCTGTGAAACAGACTCATACGGTGGGATTTTATAAACATGCAATTGACTCTGAAGTGATGCAAAGACTTAAGTGTGGAATTGGGAAAGCCTGCTCTACATCTAAAAGAAAGAGCAAACCTTAATTTTTCTACCTCAATCTTTCAAGAGAACAGAACTCTGTTAACTGTTCATATGATGAAGTCGGGGCAAATCGGCAGACTTTTTGCCCCAAATTCTACTACTTACAGATATAGAAGGAAGGCAAGAAATCCGATTTTCCAGACTCCCTTTTGACTTCTCAAGTTTTATGGATATTAACTTCACACACTCTTGAGCATAACTTCACAGCCGTACTACTAACTGATTAGACCCCAAAGACCTTGTAAATATTTTAGTGCTCTGAAAATGGAGCTGTATTTTATTTTATTTCTTCCGCAAGTCCAAACCAGAGTAAAATAAAAATGGGCCTTGAAATGGAAGACAAGGGAAGCAACGCTAAAGCATATTTCTTAATGGTTGTAGTGGAAAAGCTTAGGTCTGACTCCACTCCATTGCTACTGTGGCTGGGATCAGCTCCCCAGCCTGTCTTGACACATTTGACTTAGGTGTGGTGGCATGGTGGTCAGAATGTAGTATTGCAGGCTAATTCTGCTGACTGCCAGCAGTTTGATCCAGACCTTCTCAAGGTTGACTCAGCTTTCCATCCTTCCGGGATCGGTAAAATGAGGACCCAGATTGTTGGGGGCAGGAGGCTGACTCTGTAAACCACTTGGAAAAGGGCTGTAAAACATTGTGAAGCGGTATGTAAGTCTAAGTGCTATTGGCATTGCTAAGGACTAATTGATATTCCACTGCTGCTTTGCTGCCTATAGAATAGAATAGAATAGAATAAAATAGAATAGAATAGAAATTTTATTTATATCCCGCCCCTCTCCCGAAGGACTTGGGGTGGCTTACAGGCAGTAAAAACATAGTGCAACATATAACTAAAACATAATAAAAATATTAAATAAATGCCTGATTACACGAGGGGCAATAAAATGATATCCAGATTAAAAAGCAAAAAACCTATTAAAATAATCTAACCCCATTAGCGCAGGAGGATCAGGGCTCTAGTCAACACATGGGCTTGATGGGAACACGCCAGTCTCATTCATGGTCCTTCTGATGTCACAAGTGGGTTTTACCCCTCAAAAATATTCCTCTTAACAGAAAATGAGGAAAGGAAGGGCCCGTTCTATTTTATTACTACAACAGTCTGGCGCTTCTATTCTGTTCTTCATTGTAGGAGGAGAGTCATATTAGTCTATGGTGGCAAAACATCAGAAGAGCCTTCTAGCTCCTTTTCTGACTAACAAGCTTTTGTGAGCTGATGTTTGCTCCTTTGGTTGAACCTCTTTTAAGACTTGTGAGTCAGAAAAGGTGCTACCATACGTCTGATTCTCTGCTTAATGTTATTGCCATTCTTTTCTTGCCTAAATTCTGCCAATGAAGATTCACTCCTGTTGAAATACAATGTTGAAATATATTTATGTGCAACAACTACAGTACTATTCAGCCAGTAGATGGCAGTGTTTACACGTTTGGCTCTATGGTATATACTCTTATGATCTTTTGTTCTAAGTAGAATTTCCTGTTTCCTGTTATAGTAAAATAGTTGAGCAGTAAAGCACATGGTGACTGTACATTCTGTTTGATTTATGGTGCTATATATAAACAGAATTTCTATCAGCTCCCCATTCACTCTCCAGCCCAATTGTATTTTTAGAGGATGGTAGGAGCAATCCAGAGGCATCACAGCAAAATCAAACATCTGCACCTTCCCCTATAGAGGAGCTGAAGTGGGGTGAAGAGGTGACCTGTTGAATATTTGCCTTTGATAACTGTGGAAGACTCAGAAGCCCTGGTAGGAGGGGTGAGAACTAGCAACTTCACTGTTAGGTTCTTTCTTTTTGACACACCTTTCCCCTGGGTGCATCCAGTTAAGATTTTTATCTCCTTTCTCCCAAATCCTTTGCGTCTTTGTCCTTGTTGCAAGGGCTTTGGGTGTGGTTGCAGAGTATGTCTTGGCAACAAGACAGACATTCCCCACAAAGTGAGCTCACAGCCTCAGCAGTTCAAGCCTCCTCTGGAAAACCAGCTCCCCTGCCTTCCATCCAAATTTACAGGTCTGGTGAAGATAAGCATGGATAAAACTCAGTGGCTCCCCTTCCAGTGGCATCTCTTCCCCACCACTGGTTCATCTTGCTCATCCCCATGCAGTTCTACTGTGGGGCTGCAACTGAGAGGAGAAATTGTTGAGGAAAAAGGCCCAGGGCTCAGAACTGCATCACAGGGCACAGCCAGCCATCCAGTTTAACAAGCTTCCCTCTGGTCCACGAAGCACACAAGGATATCCTGGCATCACTTTCTCTGTCCTGACAGCTAAATTCTATTTGGGCTTAGGAACGAGTCAAGCAAGTATCCCTGTCCTAACAGATTTGGTGTGGGACAAGCTAAGGAACGTGATTGGTGGATTTCCTGCCAATGGGAAAGCATCCACTGATCACTCTCCTTAACATAAAATGGGGTGGAAGTGAGTCAGGCCAAAGTTTCTCAATCCCAGCAATGTTAAGAAGCATGGGCTGGGGAATTCTGGGAATTGAAATCTACAGAGATTAGAAACATTGATGCTCAGGGGCTTAGCCATCCATCAGACTCTGATTTGAAGGGGGTAGGGATTTTCTCCTCCTCTTGCATGTCCTAGAGACACCTATTCAACCCGCTGATGATCTCTCTGGCGGACTCAACTTAGCCTACTTGCTCTGCCTTTCTCACTCACTTAAATTTCTCTTGCTCACTCATCCTTCTCCTTTGTTCATCTTCTTACATTCTTTTGCTTACTCTGCTGCCCCTCCCTCTCTGTCACACCTTCCCTCCAGCAGCATCTCTCACTCACCCTGCTCCACTCTCTTGATCTCTGTTGCTCACAGTTGTCTCTTTTCCTTGCTTGTTTACTCTGCACTTGCCCTCTTGCTTGTTCTCGCTCTCCTGTCTCTTTTGCTCCACTCTCCTTCATCTTTCTCTCCCCCCTCCATCATTTCCTCCATTGCCATCTGTTCTTTCAGCACCTGCTCCACGGTCTGCCTATTCTAGTCTTGCTTGTCTGTCTTCCTGTTTGTCATGCTCACTGCCTCTTACTTGATTGCTAGCACTTCCCTGTCTCTCACAATTTTTTTTCTTCTTCTTGCTCCTCTTTCATCTATACTCACACCTCCTCTCCCTCTAGTTCTCTCTCTCAATCATTTAATCTTTTGTTTACACACTGTCTTGCTTTGTTTAACAATGGCTGCCTAGAGGTTCCTGACAGGTGGGAATTCATTGTCTCTGCCACTTCAGTCCTTACTGCTTTGCTGCACAAACTACCTGTCAGAGCATTTATTTACCTGGACAGATAAGTCTATGTAATGCCTGAGTGGCCCTTTGCATCAAAAGCAGTGCCAGATCAATGTGATCCTGGAGTAAAGTAGTCTTAGCAGAAGGAGGAGGGAATATCCGCACCACAGTCCAAAACAGTCAAGGAGAGCTGGGCAAATCCCAGCCCTAACAACCAGTCACCACAATCTCTGCTAAACCACCAGAGATTCATAGTTGACCACATGTCTTCTGTTGAGAGAAAAGGAAAGACATCACATAAACATTGGAACAGATATATATGAAGTTAGGTGTCTTCAGCTATGGGTTAGGGAAAGGAGGTATTCCTAAATAATAATTAGTGAGGCATTCTCCCACTGCAGATTGTAAGCAGGACTGAAGCAAAAAAAAAAAAGTCCAGGGATGCCTTTCCCCGATTGGTCACTATGCAGCTCTTGAGGGTGCCTCTTATTAGTACATATCTAGTGTATGAAGAGATGTGTACTGGAGGAAAGGCATGTCTCCATTTTATTAAAACTATCGTTGTAAAATCTTCTGTTGCCTCAAATCATTTGCTGGGAAATGATATTTGGTGACAAGGGAAAAGAATATTAGCACAAGAGTGAACTATGATCCTAAGTACCCTCAAAAATGAGGACCAAACATTGTTAAGACCTCATTTTTGTCATAATATTTCAGGACTAGTTCCCTCTTGCATCTCTCCAGTGTCCATTAAGATAGTCCTATCATTCCTTTAAATCTTTGCTGCCAGTGAATGGTTTTTTGGATTTCTGCACCCCAGGTTTAATGCTAATAATATAAATTGAATAAATAAACCCATTCTTAAATAATTCAGAGCCCTTTGCTTATCTCGGGTCAAAAGTTCAAATCAGGATAAACATTTTAAGTAGCATGTTTAGAATCAATCTATCTATCTATCTATCGATCGATCGATCGATCGATCGATCGATCGATCGATCGATCGATCGATATAGATATAGAAGTAGATATAGATACACATATAGATATAGATGTATGAAATTGCAACTGCCATAAACACTTCAGTGTGAATTGGAAG
>JANHFO010009897.1:117388-130860 GCA_032468095.1 Pareas carinatus | reverse complement strand
GATAGATAGATAGATAGATAGATAGATAGATAGATAGATAGATAGATAGATAGATAGAGGCAGGCAGGCAGGCAGGCGTTCCTTTTTGAGTAAAGCAATTTTTTAAAAAATCTGGTGCTCCTTCAACCAACTGCAGCTAACATCTGAATTATACCTTCCCTGGAAACTTTTCACCACTCAAAGCAGTAGAAATCCTTTGCTGTAGAGTCCGTGGTTAAACTCCCTTTCCAGCACGTTAAACTCTCATGCGCTAATGCATTGTATGGTTTTCATCTGTTTTACTGCTGTCTGTTATAGAAAACAGATTCTGGGGCAGGGGTTGGGTTCCTGCAGAGCTTCCCCAAGCAACCAGGTCAAATGTCATACAAAGTTTTTCCTCTCCTCTCCGTCTTTGGGAGATTTCCTTTCAGGAAATACCATAAATGTACGTTAGAGGGCACCAAACGCCTGCCTGTGAAGACTTGGTCGCCTCAGTAAATTCACAGTGCAGAAAAGTATCTCTAAAAGAATCTTTCCCTCTTCAGACAAGAAAAGGCAGAGATGCATTCCTAAATGTGAAGCAGGACAGGCTCTTTGGGCGTTTAGGTGGGATTACAAAATTAAAATATGGCATGCTAAACTTAGGTTGAGCTTACGATATTATTATCACGTCATTTGCTTGGTAACAATTTGGAAGTTGTTTGGTAGCCAATCTTCATAGACATTATGAGATATAATTACAGTACAGGTAGTTCTCAACTTACGACAATGGAGACCAAAATTTCGGTCGTTAAGTGAGACATTTGTTAAGTGAGTTTTGCCCAATTTTCACCTGGCCTTGGGACACTGCAAAGGTCATAAAAATGAAGCAGCTGCCAAGCATCTGAATTTTGATCACATGGTCATGGAGGATGCTGCAAAGGTCGTCACATTTTTCAGTGATGTAACTTCGCTAAACAAACTGTTGTAAGTCAAGGACTCCCTCTGTGCTACTATTTGCTTATTGTGTCAGCAAATTAATATATGTTGAGGAAAAAATATCAAATACGAGCTTTGTTTCTCCCCTATTTATTTTTTTTAATGGCTTCTTTTAAACTGAATTGTGTTATGACACCGAGGCTTGAATTTTATTTCCACAGAATATTCCACCATATTTGAGGCCAGCAGGCGGATAATTTGGTACATGCATAATATTTTCCTAACCATCCTGCCACTTTATAGTATCTCTTGTCTGGGACAATGTTCTACTTTACTTAATGACAGGGGTCGCCCTGCCTTCGAGGGCTAAATCAAAATAATCCTGAAACAGTCTGGTTCCTCTGTTTGAAGCTGACAGGAAAGATGACAACAAGGTTACACAACAGACTAGAGAAACACTGTATCACCAATCTTCATTTGTTAAGAACAAAGCTCGTACAAGTTGGGTCATATGACATCATTCAGATCATCCAGTCAAACTCTGGAGAACTTTGAGTATAGCAACTAACAGTCTTCCTGCAGTCTTGGCAACCTTAAATCAGTCCAGTTTCCTCCCTTATATTTTATTTGTTGAGACACTGTATCAGAAAAAGTCTATATTGAACAATAACAATGAAGAACAAAGAACAAGATATAGTGATTGAATGAATTAAACATAACAAAAAGAAGAAATTCCACAATTCATATAAGTAAAAATTGATATATACATATAAACATCTGTATGAAATTAATTATTAATCTTACTATTACATCTGGATTATATATGTGCCATCACTTCATTTTAGAACAAAAAGGCTTTTGAGAAATATCTAACAAATTCACACCCTAGATCCATTCCTTAAAATCAAGACAGTTGAGGTAAAATTATTCTTTTTGCTCTATCTACGTTTGTTAAAGCCGAACTCTTCAGAAGATGACAAAATCTACATTTTAGGAATAAAATTCACACCACGCTGAAATTTTTTATAATATTTATTTCCCAAATTACATATTATTTTGAAATTAGAAGAAAAATCATAGTAGAACAGAACCAAATTACATCACCTCTGTAAAAAGTCCTTCCATTTTTACAGTACACATTATTTGAGAGGTCTAATAGAGCTGAAATAATATTTTCTGATGAAGTAATTTCATGTTAAATCAAGATATTTCACATTGTTAATACCATTGATTTCCCAAAATTGGGTATTCTAACTCTTACTTTCACTGATCAAATACAAAAGAAATTCTAACTTAAAATTCACTTTTTCAATGCTGTATTTTATAAAGATGAATTATTGGTTTCTCTTCCAACAGTTCTTAAAGAAGTTAGAATAGCAAGTATCTCAAGGTTGCTAAACACCCAAATCTGACTTCTTAGTTAATTTATGATTTAGTATATACATCGTCAAGTATATGCAGAAGACAAGTTGAACTCAAAAGACAGTCTCCCAAAATCTTGAAAATAATCATTAAAAACAACTGATTTTAGCTCTTAATCCCTTGTATAGTCCATGCACTTCAATAAAGCATATTTCTCTCTATTTTCAAACTTGAATTACCCCACAATTCTGGGAAAACAGGCAAATATCTTATCTTATGTATCTTATGCTTATATGTACATGACAAGATAAATGTACTTTATGATTATGAATGTATCTTATGATTGTAATCACAGCTTGTTTATTGTAGGTATGTAGGTATAGAGCATGTACACCGGAGACAAATTCCTTGTGTGTCCAGACACCCTTGGCAAATAAATTCTGATTCTGAAATACTTGGCTGGTTCTTGCATTTATTGCTAAATAAAATAAATAATTAGACTACATCCTCTGATTTGCAGTTGAACTCCTTTCACTTCTTTTCACCAACAGTTCTGCAACAGTCTTAACTTTCCCTCTAGTTTTTATCGAGATAAGTCATTTTAGCCTCAAGTTCCATTCTTCAATTTTTGAACCGAAATGCTTCCTGCTTTTTCAGAGCGATTACTTTAATCTCAGTAAGTTTGTTCAGAGTCTCCTGGGGACCCTCTGCAGGATTTGGATTTTCTGCGTGTGCCTGGTGATCCATCTTCAGCTCTTAGTTTTAGTAGCAGATTGAATATATCCCCATCAGTTCTCACTTAAGGGCCATAAAAATTCCCAGTCATCTTTTGATAGCTGTGATGGCAAAGACTTTCCCAAAAGTCTCTAAGGCGCAAATATGAAACATCTGTACAGGACAGGGGGTTGTCTCTCAAAGTAAGCATTGCAAGACCGGCTAAGGAAGGCAGCTTGGAAAAAAATAAAATATCAAGATAACCTAAGGTCCTGTCAACTTCTTCTCAAATGAATTAGTTTGATGTAGAGTAATCACCGCTGCTTTCACGGAATAGTAATGTTGTGCAGTCTGATCCGTCTTCTTTCTGACAGCATAGAAGCGATGTTATCATTCTTACATTGCAAATAGGAATACATTTTGTACAGCAAGTGATGTACTCCCAAAGAGAGAATGGGTGGCAGTGCCTTCTGAACTTTTCTGAGTTGGAAAGGGAAATAAAGCTGGGCTTGGTTGGTTATTTGTATGGAGGACAGTAAGACAATTCTAGGTCTATAGATTAAAATTGCAAATGTAACTCCTTACATGGGGTTTCCTTCAAAGGATCTGAGCAAGGGAGGATACACTGAGAGTGGGGATAGAAGAAATGTCTGTCTTTTTACAGAGAGCCCTTGAGTTACAACCGCGGCTGAGCCCAAAATTTCTGCGGCTGAGACAATTGTTAAGCGATTTTTGTTGCATTTTACGACTTCTCTTGCCACAGTTGATAAGCAAATCGCTGCAGTAGCTAAGTCAGTCACAGGGTTGTTAATTGAATCTGGGTTCCCCGTTGACTTTCCTTGTCAAAAGGTCGCAAAAGGGGATCGAAAGACCCTGGGGCGCTGCAATCGTCATGAATACGAGTCCGTTGCCCAGGGTCTGGATTTGGATCTTGTGACCATGGGGATGCTGAAATGATCATATGTGTGAAAAACGGCCGTGAGTCACTTTTTTAAAGCGCTGTTATAACTTTGAACGGTCATTAAACGAACTGCTGCAACTCGTAATTTGTTTCCTTCTTCTCTCCTTTAAGAGTGGTATGTAAACTTCCTTTCAGAAATGATAGGAACCAAACTTAGATGGGAAAACTTGTTGGATGATTTTATAGTCCTAATCTGATTCTTTCCCATTTAATCCAACATTTCATGAGTAAACTAACATTAAAGATGTCAAAAGTGCAATATTTTGAAAGCAGATTCTGGAAGGGTCCACTTGATATGCATTGTACTGCAAGATCTTGAGCGCAACTCAGCTTTTATTGCAACCTCTTAATTTTGGTAGGAGACATTGAAACTTAACTTAGATTCTCTTATTGAAATTGATAAGACTTAACAAATAGAACTATATTACTTTAAAACTGTTGGAAGAATCACTCAGCGCCAAGATAGAGCTATTGTAGGATAAAAAATAGAGGGGCGCGCGGTGGCTCAGCGGATAAAGACGCCGTCGGCAGTTCGGCAGTTTGAATCCGTAGCATTGCGTAATGGAGTGAGCTCCTGTTTCTCGCCCCAGCTTCTGCCAACCTACCAGTTTGAAAGCATGTAAAAATGCAAGTAGAAAAACAGGGACCACTTCGGTGGGAAAGTGACAGTGCTCTGTGCATCTTTGGCGTCTAGTCATGCCGGCCACATGACCACAGGGAGGTCTTCGGACAGCGCTGGCTCTTTGGCTTAGAAACAGAGATGAGCATCGCCCCCTAGAGTCGGACACGACTAGCACACATGTGTGTGTGGTGGAGCCTTTACCTTTACCTTTACCTTTAGGATAAAATTTATCCTATTGTAGGATACAGCAGAGTTGCAGTATCAGTGAGATGAACAGCACAAAAATGTAACAAATAAATCAAAATAGCACAAATTAACTTGGCCAGTCCAAGAATTCCAAAACAATGCTTCTGTTTGGTTTTTACAGGTACTTCAGTTTTAACAGATGAAAAGAGAAAAGGGGGAAACACTTGCTGAAAAGTGCCACTAGGTGGCAGCCTCTCCCTGAGTGAAGAAATGAAGCAGGGCATGAATCAGATAGCCAGTGTGTCAAATGAAAAGTGCAAGAAAATTCTACAATGAGCTTTTTCATTCCCTGTGTTTCCAACTCTTTGTCTTGCACGCTGGCCTTAACTATTAGAATATGTGACAACATTCAAGGTAAATAGCAGTGGGATCAAGGGCTGGTGTCTAGGCTGATTTAACCAGCACAGCCATGGGGAGGGGGAATGAATTGCACAGAAGAATGTAAGAGCGTTTCAGCAGGGTGAGCTTTCTTCACATGTTAAACCCCTTTCACTGCACTCACTCATAATGATAAAGCATTACAAACGTTGCCTCTCCTCCCAGTGACAGTAGGAGGACAAATAATGGAGAATGAGCAACCTGTTTATTGTCACTCTTCCTCCATCTGGAATCACTCATCTTCACCTTGCTGGCTTCATTTAGGAATTCAATCTCTGCAGTAAATAAGCACCAGTCTCCTGTCCTGCCCCCCCCCCAAAAGTGAAACATTTTGGATGAAGGAAAGGGGGAGGAAAGAGAAACCCATCTGAGAATAATGAATGTAGATGAAGCACCAGTTAAAGGCAGCAAGATGGTTCCTCTAACCCCCAAGGGAACTGCTCTCTTCTGGCCCTGTCAGAAGCAAAACCAAACTGGCGACAACATTTTGTGCTTTGGGATTCTGGCAGGCACCAGGCAGCTGGTCCTGACAGCTAGGCCCTTGACCTGGCTGGTCTCAGAGGCATCAAGACAGCACTACAGCCCCAGTCCCTCCGTGTGTGCCAGGCAGCTGTGATTTATGCCCACCTAATTATGTCCAGGCAGTGGCTGAGGTAACACCGCTGCTGTGGCAACAACCTGACCTTCACTCCCACCCAGAGAGACTCTTGGGAATGAGAAAGCTGCCTCCTTGACTTGATGGGGGCCTGAAATATCATTTTATTCCTCCTGTCCTTCAAGGGAGCTAAGAACAAGATGCTTGTACTTCTCAAGGTTGGGAGGAGACATCAGCCCAACCGATACCTCTTCTCCAGATCTTGTGTATATTAGCCCCAGTTTCATAAACGGAATCCGAGCTGAAGGTCATGGAGAAGAGACAAACTTGGTGGTAGACAATTATTTGCTGGTTTTAATGATCAGCAAAGGCAGGTTAGCATTGAAACCACCTTTCAGACGGTGTGTTCCTTCCTGGATAACTGAGCTACAACATCCAGCAGCCCCTAACAGTCTGGTCATGGATGAGTGATGTTTGAAATGGCAGTTCAGCAACGTTGGGCTATTTTAAGTTTTCCATCCCTAAGAAACAGAAAAGGTTGTTTCAAAGTATTGCTTGCCTTATCTGCAAAGGTCTACTAAATGGGCTTGGCTAGATGCTTATAAAATTATAAATGTTATGAAAAAGGAGATCAAACCACCTTTCTTTTCTATAATGCTAACACTTAGAGCCCCCCCCCCCCTAAATGGCTGGATCAGAAAAATAATTGAATTAAAATCACACTTTCAATGGTTATGTTTTCTGAATCAGTACCCCTCACTTCAATATGAAAATCTGTAAGAAGATTGTATGTTGCCTTTCAGTGGCTGCTTAAGCACAACATATACAGAAGGATATATCACAGCGAGAGAGGTGCCCAATTTCATCAATCCATCCATTTGTCTCCCATTATAATTCAGTCAGGACTCCTGGTGGCGAGTATAATAATTAAACAGTCATGGTAAGTACAGAAACAGCCCCCATGTAAATTAAGAAAAAGTCATAACTAATCTAACTAATGGGACATATCCCACTTTCATTAGTCACTATCAATCAACACACAACAGTCTTAATCCCTATGCTAATGTTCTGCTTGCTATGCAGAAGGCCTCAGGTTTAATTTTTGGCATCTCCTATGTAATGGATTAGCAAGCAGAAATGCTAAAGAGATTAGAGGCAGCTGCCCCAATCCAAGAAGATCACAGCGAGCTAGATGGACAAACAGCCAAATTGGGATCAGATAGCCATCTTTCATTAATTTGCAGAAATCTGTCGATGTGCTGCCTCACAATTGTCTATCTTTTCCAACTAGGATCTATTTTCGCCACCCAACGAGGAATCCATGAGAAGGAAAAGGTGTGAGAATTTTTTGAAGCTAGAAGGAAATTCATATTTTGCAAGGAATATTAAAGCATGCTTGGTATAAGGCTTTAAGATTTAAAAATCAGTGTGAGGAAATAATTTCAGTGGATTTCAAATGCACATACGTTGGAAGAAGTCCAGTGTGCTTTGACTTAGGAATAACATTCATGACCTAAATTTGGGTTGGTTTATGTTACTTTTGAATAATGTAACAAAAATGCCATGGAAGAATGTTAGTTTGGCTCCAGGTCTCTCCAACTGCCCACAGTTCACAAGTATTTTCTTCTTGCTTCATAAACATATTATTTACATGTGTTTTAGGCAACTTTCACAATCTGTGACCATTTGCTAGGCTGGCTGAGAGTGATGGGAACTGGAATCCAACATCTGAAGCCCAGCAATATCCACTGGCCTATTCTACTAGATCTCCAAGAGGTTTGTGTGTTCTCAACAAAGAGCTACAATTCCAAGCACCCCCTCCCCGCCCAAATGTGGAATGGGCTAGCCTTCCTGCCTATATGAGTTTCATATCTTGCAACAATTATGTGTAGGTAGTCCCGCCTTAGACACAAAGCTAGCTGTATGACCTTGGGCCAGTTCCTCTCTCTCCCCATGCCAGGAAGCAGGCACGGGCAAACCACTTCTGAAAAACTTGGCCAAGAAAACTGCAGGGACTATTCCAGGCAGTCATCAGGAGTCAACACTGACAGAAAGGTACAAAAAACCAAACCATCTATTACCTTATATGTTGGAGGAGGAGGAGGAGGAGGAGGAGGAGGAGGAGGAGGAGGAGGAGGTAGACCAAGAATCATGCTTCAAAGGTAGGAAAGTAGATGATAGGCAGCATTCTGTTCGATCGGTCTTTGGTCATTTCTAATCCCTATAGGTATACAATTTTATTCTAAAAAAAATATTTACAGGAAGATAAAAACTAATGCAAGCTAATTTTAAGTTAAGAGTAACAAAAGAAAAATTAAAGGAAAATGTAAAAGCGCAAGAAAGACAAAAAAGCAGAAGAAAAATAGAAAAATAAAAGATAACAATGATGTCGCTTCCAATCTTTACAGCAGTGATAAGTACAATTATAAATGTGTCTCTTACTCTATGGTTACAACGTAACTCTGTACTTTCTATCATCAATTCTGTCTAATCATAAGATCCATAAATCATTCCTCTCAAAAGGCATTATTTACGCTTATACTACATACAATATGATTAGAGCCTGCATGCTGATCAAAGAGGTTTCTGCTGCATTCTAGAACCCATTGTGGATAGGAAGATCCCAGCTGAAAATTATGCTTACATTGCTGCTCTGCCGTGAGTGGCCATTAGGTGTCACCCTTTCCCTGCAAGGCTCAGCCCAGGTGGCAGAGAGCGGCACCCATTCCCCATGCCAGGCAGGCCACGGTGCCCATTATTTATACCTTTAATGACTGCTGTGCCATCTGCTTGGCTCGCATTAGAAATGCACGGCAAGGATATATTTCACCAGCAGCATTGGAATGATTGCACTGAGTGCCTCACGAGCTATGAATCTGCAGATGCGCTGCTCTCCATCATTGCAAGCTGGGAGCAAATGACACTGCCCTAGACCTCCTCCCTCAGTAGCGCTCAGAACCCCTTCCCCACCTACTCGCCCCATACATAGGGGACTCAGTGACCCTGCAGGATTACTACCCCAGGAATGTCAAGGAAGAAGTGAAGTTAGCAAAACAGCATTCTAACTATGCCGGACATAGGCTTGTTGTTAAATCTCAGTATGGACAAGGATTTATATCTGGGGCCAGACAAAACGATCGGCTGCACATCCATTAAACTCTATCGAGGGCTTCAGGTTAAGACCTGAGGAATATTGGATACAGACCTCTTCAGGTACTGATTGTTCGACTCCATCTAAATGAGATTTGATATCTGAGAAAATCAGCAGATTTTATGGGATGGCTGGGTATTGTGTGTGTGTGTGTGTAGGGGGGAGTGTCAATTGTTATATTTGGAGTTTGGCCTTGGGCACTAATTTGCCTCAAAATGGTCTGTCGGCAACCTCCTAGTTCTTGTACCACTTGACATTTGAGCAAAAATAAATAGACAGGCAACTAAAGGGGTGTTTGCAAGGAGGAGTCATAAAAGTCATTATAATATCCAAAACCTATGATGGAAGGCCTGTCCTTTTCCTCCCTCGTGCAATCATATGGTTGAGGCTGCCATCTTGACTTTTTTGCCTCCCTTGTGACTGCCATGCTGTAAAGCGAGACCCCAGCTTCTGGCGTAATATTTCCTCACATGCTTTGTGCCTTCAAAGTTCTACAAGGATAATGCAGAGTATCATGAGGGATCGATCTTCCTTCAAGTAAATGAGTGTTATGTAACTAGTTGCATGAACAAACAAGGAAGCCATTTTGTGAGTGCGTCTCTACCTTTCAAAATTCCCTTTGGGCCTCATTCTCAAAAGGTTACCTATCCTACATTCAATGAAAACATGGCTTCATCAACTTTGGCTTAATGTTTTGTATGAACGAAGCCTCTTGGAGTTTGCAAACCTTGCTGTAACGTGTGAACATCTTCGATTGTAGCTTATTCTTCAAGCTATGCCCAACAAACCATAATAAATAAAGTTATATCAAATATGAGTAAGACTTGGGGGAGGGAACCTTTACTACAAAGGAAAGGATAGACATGTGGACAGAAGGAAGGAAAGGCAGAATGCAGAATGCAGGTACTGTTTATCATCTATATATATATATTTATGAAATACCACTCACTCACTCATTCATTCACTTACTCACTGACTGACTGATTGATCACAAAATCTCCAAAAGTATACAAGCTACAAAGATGAAAGTGGGTACATACCTTCCTCTTGCTATGTAGGTGCTCACTAAGAAAGGATTTTTCACACTATTACTTTTTATGTGAGTTATTACACATTTAAGAAGGAAGCGATTGCGCACGCCTTTAGGGAAAAGCACACGTGTGGCACACAGCTTCTCTCTCCAGGAGTAAGCGAGCGCTCGGCATGGCTCCTTTGCAAGCCTCCTTTTGCGCGGCATGGGTGGGGGAGGTGGGGATTGGGGGAAAATTGGGCAGCCGAGCCCTCCTTTGAAAGCCTCCTTTTGCCTGGCATGGCTCCTTTGCAGCCCTCCTTTCAATCCTTGTAGTGGAGCACGGGTAACAACAGCTAGAATACTGTAAGTCATAGTACTGAATTATGTACTACACTTCTGCTCATAATTCCAGATGATTAGAACTGTGTTTGATCCATCACTATCATTCATTTTGCATGCAAATGTCACAGAGAAATTCACTTACTTGACACGCTCTGGGTAAAAGACAGCCATATTCCACACTACGGCACCACCCCAATCATGACCAATGAATGTAGCCTGAACAATGCTCTAGAAAGAAAAAAAAGGATAAATTCGGTGTTCATGTCTTCAAATAAACACCGTTGATTACTTCTCTCTTTCTCTCTCTCTCTCCCTTTTTTTTCTTTAATACATATGTAATGGATACTGCAGGTGGCTGCAGTCCATTTACTTATTCAAAAGATGTCCAACATCTCCCACTCAAATGATAAAGTTAAGCAATATGACATTTACATTCCTTAACGGTAAACATTTCTACATTTCATTTTTAATTTTTTTAAACAGGCCTTCTGGACTGGCCAGGCACGAAATGACAGCCTTTTTATGAGCGGGTCTATGATCTCAACATTTCAGATGTATACACAGGCCTCAAAGCTTGAGGATTCAGACAACATACTGAGCCTATGACTGGAAACTCTAAATACCAGCAGCTGCTGGTTTGTTCTATCATGATTAACAACTTATCTTAAAATATTAAGGACCTTGTTTTCATTTGTCCAAGGATGACTTTCTACTCTTACCTCTTTTCTTTTTACCAATCTTTTTTAATGATCTTTCCTCCCCAGAAGCTGGAACTTGAGGAACTTTTTACATCACAGCAATTTAACCAATGGTTTCAGTCAGACAAAAAAGGTGATATCCATTACATAAAGGAGGGATTAGCACCACTTTAGTGCTATATTTTCAATGGTAAGGGGAGGACAAAGCACAAAGTTCCAGCTATTAAGCTACTATTTCATTTCAAGGAAAAAAATGCATTTTTAGATTGAGGTTACTAAATAGGATGCCTTCACACATTGGTTCAGTCACTTAATGGAAGCAGCCTGCCAAATTACTTTAAAAAAGAAGAAAAGGGAGCAGAAAAAAAATCTAATTCTGAGCATCAACCCCTCACTTAACTTGAAAGACAATTTTTTTGCTTTTAAGCACCATCTGTTTGTATAAGATACGGCCTCATGCTCAGCTATTCTTCTCCAATCTCTTTCCTTGCTTATTGCAAAAAAACAGATGTGTCAAAATTCCACAAAATTTGTTACTTGCTCAATAAAGAGTTTTCTTTAGGGAGCTAGGAAGAGCTGAAAGATTAAACTCAGCAGCTGCCTAGGATAGAGAGGAGAAACCATCCTGTGGAGGAAGCTCATTTCAACCACATCCTAGAAATAACAGACCAAAATCTTCCTGGCAAATCCATGGTTTTCTAAACCCAATTTTTCTCAAACACTCTCCATCCTTATGTATTCCTTCCGTCCATTTGGAAATCCAGGAATACAGTATGCCTGTATACTGTAGAAGCCAGGACATGTCAAAACAATTGTCTATCTTCTATCCCTGGGTCTCAGGGACCCAGGATGGAGGGAGATCATTCAAATCAAGGTACTACGACTAAATCATAACAACGTGAGATACCAACAATTGAAATTGAGGATTCTATATGCAAAACGTGTGATTGGCCACGGTATCTCCATCTCTAGTTGAGCGCAGTCAGGAACATTTTACCTCCCACAATGAGGAAAGCTAGAGCAAAAAACCCACAGGTATCGGAAAACATATCCCCGTTTGCTTTTAACTGCAAGGAGAGACATTAGCAGAGTTGCAGGCTAGAAATTGGGTTGGTTTTTCCAGCAATTTATAATTTGGCAGAGAAGGGAAAAGATTATGAAGTTCAAAGGATAGCAAAGCGATTCAGTGTACAGCAGCATTGGAAGGCTTGAAGTACAGTTTTATAAAAGATTCCACACTTTTAATCTTTAACTGTGAGGTAAAACAATGTCCAATGCAACCTACATAGTGGAACTTGCTCACACAGCACAAAATTTACCATGCTGTCAATCTTACAGAAAAAAAGATAAATACAAATGAGTACAAAAGAAAAGGGAACAATGCATCTCGCTCGCCTTCCACTCCCAAGTTAGATCAATCACTGTTTGTAAAGGGGCGTAGTATTTATGGAACTGATGTAGTTTTCATTTCACATGAAAAATATATTTTAACACTCCAAGCTGAACATTCGGTTCAGAAATTGGCTTAAACATTTACTCCTCCAGTCCAGTTTGTAGAATGTTGTCCATATTCATTTGTGTATAGTCACATACAGATGAACACCTGTCTTCTGTCAGAAGGGGAAAAAATTAAAAAGCAGCTCCAAATTAATAGAGAATAGAATGTCTGATATCTGAATCTTTTCTAAAAACTGTAAGCGCTCTTCATTCTTTTATGATTGCATGATTGAAAGTTGGGGGAACAACTTTTCACTTGGTGGAAAATGTCAACTCAATATAAAGCACAAATAATAAAAAAACAAAAGAGAGTAATTTCTGCATTATTGGTAATTTGGAAAAAGCTGAAAACAACAACAGCCCTCTTATATATATTATCTAAATGGAAGGTGCACCCTAACCTAAAATAATATGCCCTATTCAGATTACAAATAGTTCTTACAATCACAATTGGAACCACATCTCGCTGGTCCAGCTGGCAGAACGTGAAAAGGGAAGGCAGGGCAGGACGAGCCCGGAGGAGGAAGAGTCTACTGCTCGAACAGCTTTCTGGGGCAGGGTCGACAGCTGTCCCACTTCGGGAGCTACGCAAGCACGGCAACAGTCCCGCTTCCACCCTTCGCTTGCTAGAGACCGATGGTTGGGTCTGGCTGTTCTGCGGGGCCCCCGAGAAGATGTGGAGAACATCCTCGTTCTCTTAAAGTCATTGTTGGGAAGACAAAAGCTTGATCTGTCTAAGGCTTTCAATGACAGGCTTTCCTTCCCCCCGCCTCTCAGCTGATCTGCGCACTGCTGCTGAACAGCTGAGCTGTCAGGCAAGCCCCACGCCCCAGCTGTCTGCCCCAGCTTGGGATGAGACTCCTCTGGGTCTCTTCTGTCGCCTCACTCACTGCACTGTACTTAAAGGAAAACCTATTTCTATTTCTAACTTAGAAAAATAAGGGTGCGTCTTATAATCGATGGCGTCTTATAATCGATGTAATATGGAAATTTAGTT
>JANHFO010009897.1:75496-87638 GCA_032468095.1 Pareas carinatus | reverse complement strand
CCTGCGAGGAGTCGTCCCGTCCACCCAAATAAAGAAGAGAACGGGCCACCCCAAACAGGGCCGCAGGGCGGTTATCCACGGACGCAATCAGGGTAGAGAAATAATTTCTCTTAGCCGCCCTAATCGCGCCCACATATGCCTTAGTAAACGTCCCAAGAGAAGATCGATCAGAAACGGAACGGCTGGATCTCCAACTGCTCTCTAGGCGTCTTTTACATTAATTAAATAAATAAAATCAAAACATACATCATAGACCAGAGTTTCCCAACCTTTTCAGCTTTATGGACTGCCAGGGTGGGATGGGGAGAGCAGGAATGGTTCCGCACACAGCTCCATTTGCGTGAGCAATGGACTTGCACGCCTATCTCTCGTGCAAATGGCATGCAAACACTCACCTGCTGTGACCCGGTTCCGAAAGGCTCAAGGCCCGGTGGGAGTAAGGGACTCCTGTCAAACCAAACACTGAGTTAACTATATACCTCTTTTACCAGAGGTAAAAAATCCGGGGGGGAGGACCTCTCATTTCTGACACGCTGTTTGGCCTAATTAATATATTGGTCTTTTTTTTTCCCTGTCCAGTTGTTTTTATTTTGTGAGAGTGTTGTGAGAGGGAAGGCTTATAAATAGTGGTAGATTTGAGAATTTGTTTTTCTTGACACAGTCACGTACATTTATGTCTGTCTTGAAACCTATAAAACTGAAAATAGCTTAACTTTGACAGGTTTCTGTCAGCAGCGTTATAGATAATGATTCAGGGGTTTGTAGGAACATATATACACGCTCATGTCTTTTCTTCAAATTTTCAAAACTTTGATATCTGATCACTAATGGTAAAAAGAGAAAGCACCCTCCCTCACCCCCCAAAAAAATGACTTGGTTCCCTTTTTGCAGATAGTTTTAAACAAGTCTGCATTAATTGTTTGAATTTATTAATGATTGTGTATGAAAATAAAATTAAAATTATTTTTCAGCCTCTATGGCAGTGATGGCAAAACTATGGCACGTCTCTGCTGGCACATGAGCCAAGTCGCCTCAGCATCGCCCCAGAGCTGAGCTTGCTCAGAAAGGAGTAATGGCGCCAGGTGATGACATCACAGGGCCATGCACATGTTCAGAAAGAGAGTAGCGACACCAGGTGATGACATCATAAGCCGTGGCTCATTAGCCATGACTCATCCGAGCACACAGTGTCTAATAGGTTAGCCATCATTGCTCTATGGTTTCCCCTCCATCCATTGCCTCAAACCAGTCACAATCCTATCCAAAAAGCATATTCAAACTTTGCACTATATTTTTCCTAAACATATATGCTGGTAGATGGTTTTCTTTGTGACCTTAACTTTTTACACAGGAATATATGTGGCCCATACTGAAATGGGCGCGCGCGCACGCACACACACACACAGTGTATATCTTCTGGAATAGCAAAGGGAATATATTCATTGCTTTGGGTACAAAAATGAAGCATCACAAGGTGCTCAATTACAATTGTTAAAGATGACTGTCTGGTAAGCCTTTATTGTGCTGATGGTGGAAATGGCAAAGAAAAAAAGGTTGTGTCAAATAGAGAACAAATCCAATTGATTGACTTAACTTTCATAACGGAGAGCCATGGGTTCCCACGATCATTGTAAGGATACAAGGTACAGTCATGTACCAGGTGCAGCTGGAGGATGGGCAACTGGTCTGACGCCACGTCAACCAACTGTGGCACCCGTGGGGAGCAGGCCTGCATGGCGACTTAGCAGAAATGAGGCCAACGGGACCAGGCAGTAGAGTCGCCACATTCCCGGTGCCTGGGTCTGACTACGACACGAAGGTGGAGTGGGAGGATGACCCGCCAGATGAATTCCCATGGAGCGAGCAGGAGTCGCAGGCCGCAGCTCAGCGAGCATTGGCAGAGGCCGAGGGGGAGTGACCTGGACCATCGGGGATGCAACTGGACCCCGGAGCCACCACGGAAGGCGCGCCGCCATCCATTGCTTCTTGTCCTGCCTTCAGGTGCTTTGGAGAATTGATTGACCCTCTCTTCTTTGTGGCACCCCCTGAGATATTGGAACACTGTAATCATGTCCCCCTCAGTCCTTTTCATTAAACTAGACATACCCAGTTCCAGCAACTGTTCGTCATATGATTTAGCTTCCAATCCTCTAATCACCTTTGTTGCCCTTCAATGCATTCTTTCTAGAGTCTCAACATCTTCTTCACATGGTGGCAACCAGATTTGGTGAAATATGATATGATATGATATGATATGATATTTATTGTATTATATGGCAATCCATGATATTGTCAGGAGTCTTCTCAAGCATCAGTGCTCAAAAATATCCATGCTCTTTTATTCTGTTTCTTCAAAATCCAATTTTCACTTACGTAGTGGGTTCAAGGAAAACCACTGCCTTCAAGTTTGTGATTTTGGAGGTACTAACAGCATCACAGCATAAATAATATTTAATATTATTATATAATATTTAATAACAAATGAAGGTTTGATACTGTGAAATTATCACTCTGAGCATCTGATGGTTTCAGTGACATTCTTCCTTTTTAAGATAAGTTAAGCCTTTGCAGTACTTTTGCTTTATTTTCTGTTGCAAACCCTCAGGAAAGTATTCCTCCTTTGCATCAGTTTGCTGCCACATTTCAGTGTTACAATTTCAGCCAGATGGGGAGGGGGCTGCAGAAAACAGGAATGCAGCTGACATATATTGCCTGCAAGTTGTCCATCACTATTTCAGAAGCTAACGCTTTTATTGTAAAGCTGCTTCCAAATAAGGCTTTCACTGTGCAGCTATACTATTTCGTTCCCAGAACTGGACAGAATTGTAAAATTTGAAATGGTCACAATCCATTTGGAATCCTTGCATTTCTTTTTTGAGTTGGTGTAATCCGTAGCACTAAGAGCATTCTTTGGAAACATCCTAGGGTAAAGTAACTTCACAAGAAAAAACATTGAGCTCTGGTGGCATCATCTCCTAGAAGCAACCTAATTTCCCATTAATTTTGCACTGAAAAATTTCCATCTAGTTCCTTTTTTCCCCTGCAAAATCTCAGGTCTGCATTTGCATGGAGACAATTGGCACTTAAAAAGATCAAACAAGTTGGAAAGTGAAAAAAATAACAATAGAATCACACTTGCCGCTCCCACTAAACCACTCTTTTAATGATCCATTCTCTGTTTCACCCAAAAGAAAGAAAAATATAATTTTGAAATAGGCTATATAGCTATTAAAATTATAAAATATTTTATAATCAGTAGTGCTACAGGTTGAAGTTTTGTTGCTTTGTTCATATAATCCAAGGTAAGAATTAAAAATTCTGAGGGGTTTCCCCCAGTTTTTTATGTGATCTTATAAAAAGTATCATTGTTGCATCTGACATGTTCATAATCTTCCATTAAAAATTTGAGGAACTGTAAACTGCCAAAGAAAGCAGTGTTCCTATACCATTCACTACTGCAGGAAAATAGTATTTTCAGCAGATACAGCTCATGATGCATTTCTACTATTGAAATTATCTTTTTTAAAAAATCCAACTATTAAAGATGTGGGAATTATTTTCTTCTTCTGTATCAGGCCATTCTAACTGCCTGCAATTCATATAATTAATTGGGATAAGCGCAATGGAGATACCACATCCCATTACCAATGCCTGTTCAAGCCACTGACTGGGAGGAAGGAATCCTGCATTAAACAAAGGCAATTATCTGCTTTCTCCCTAGATGGACTGAAAGAAAATCAGCCGAACTTCCATGGGCTTAAAGACATGAATTGAAGGTGTGGCTGTATACATACGCAGAGAGAGACGCACATAGCTTGGCTTGGGGAAATGGGGTTGCTGGGACTTAACTGTAACTTGTCTTTGGTCTCCTTTGAAAGCAGATGTTCTCCCAATTCTCCTGCCCTCTCCATAAAGGCAAAGCAAAGGGCACTTTACAAAAGGGCAGTGGAGAAGGAGTGAAGAGGGCTGGGGAGCTTCCAACTCATTTAACCGAAAGCTCCTGCAAGCCGCTTCTCCAGCCAGGGCCATGAACCCTTCCGCCGCTGTCCTTCATTCCTGCCATAAATCCATCCAATTTATGGGCTCCTGTCTGGCCAGACTGCCAAAGATTGAAGTTCACACTCCCCTGGGAAGTGACTGGGCAGCATGTGGAGATGGGGGAGGGACAGCCTGTTCAAGGTTGGGGGTGAAGGAGGGGTTAGAAGCTGAACTGGTCAGAACAATGTTGCAGCTGGGGAGGGGCCGAAACATTTGGCTCAAACCAAAGTAGGTATTAAGAAAGTAAGATTCCAATTTCGCCTCGCTGCCTGGTGCCAACCCGCCGCCACCAACCCTCTGATATTTGCTCACTATTTTGTTTAGGAATGATTACAGAGGTGGAGACACGATTTGCTTAATATGCGCGCCAGGAACCCATGTTTTCAACTTCCCATCCATGGTTGATTCTTCCTTACCTGATAATGCTACAGAAAGAAGACTGTAGATCTATGACACCAACGTCACTCACAATATCTCGTTACAAGCTTGTAAATTAAATGGAGCTTTTATTTTCAAATGGCGAAGGTATTTAATCAGACCCAGAGAGACCTCAGGAACCACATGGAAAGAAAATGAAACAATCAAAAAGACAACAGAATAACAGAAAGGGCCTTGAAGATCTTCTAGTCCAACCCCATGCTCAAGCAAGAAATCCTATACCATTTCAGAGAGGTGGTTGTCTAATCTCGTCTTTAAAATCTCCAGTGATGAAGCAGCTTCTGAAGGCAAGCCATTCCACTGATTAATTATTCTAACTGTCAGGAAATTTCTTCTTGTATCTATGTTGCTCCTCTCCTCACCCGCTTACTTGAAGATAAATCATATTTACCTAGTGGACAAAGGTAAAAATTTCTGCAACAGGAGCTGGACTTGTAGCAACAGCATGGAGAGATCCTGGCAGTTTTCTTGAAAACAAGCAAAAATAGTTTTCTATTGCCTTCTTTGAGTATATTTTTCTGATTTCCCAGTCTAGCCTACAACTCTGGGATTTTATGATGTTTGCTAGGCGAATACTGACCAGATATAACCAGAATTAGCATGGGTATTTCAGGGGAAGGGAGGGGGGAATGATGATGGGGGTGAGATGGCATTAGGCAAATGCCACAATTATTTATATATTCCAATATCTGTACTTGTATCCCAACATCTACACTATGAAATTGTCAGGCTGATGGTGTCATGGTGGCATTATTGCAATTTGTTATGAATGATTTGGCAATTAATATTTTTGATATCAGCCAGAACTGAGTAGGTTCTGCTCATCTAAACAATCATGAATAAGCTGGGCTTTGGAGAAAAGTACCCGAGTAGGATAGTGGAGGGACCTGTGTCAACTAGTGGGGTACACCTCCAAATAGACAACATTATAATGGCCATAAAGGAGAATGTTTTTAGCTCAGGGTTGAAATGAGGGCTCCTTGGTGCTCTGTCAGCTTAATTATTTTCTTGCAGACATTTCATTACCCAATCTAGGTAACATAATCAGTGCTAGTAGGAAATGGGGTTTGCTCTAATTTTATATTCTTAGTAGCTTGCCCTGTAAGTGTTGGTGAGAGTAGTCTTAGTGGTTCTTTCATTGGGCTGTTAGCTTGTTTAGCAGTTTCTTGATTGGGGTATTGTTTACTACTTGACTGTTGGTTTGATGTTAATCTTGGTGCATATAAATACTTTAGAACAATGATCGCAAAACTTTTGGACCTCAGGAACCACTAAATTCAAAATTTGAAATCCTGCGGATCACTAATATGAACTTAAGATACATACATTTGTAAAATAATGGTCAGAGAACTTCCATTTTATTAATATAAAAGGCATCTATTTAATATAAGAACATTTAAAAAGCTTATTTAACTATAACAAAACCATAAATGTTTATTTAGTCATAACAAAATCTGTAAAGGTTGTTTAACTGTAGCAAAATTATTAAAGTTATTTTAATTATTACAAAATAATTGAAACTTCTTTAAGTACTAAACATTTCAGTGTGATATTTGTTCCTGCTTTAGAGAGAGAGAGAGAGACAGACACACACACACAGAGAGAGGGAGTGAGACACACACACACACACACACGCAGAGAATGACAGACACATACAGAGAGAGAGACTGACAGACAGACAGAGACAGAGACACAGAAAGAATGACACACACAGAGAGAAAGACAGACACACACACCCAGAGAGCACTCTGGCACTCCACTCTCGCCCACTGCCTGCACTCCTTGCAGTGGTGGGCTGTAATCATCCCCCACACCCTGAATAACACCCAGCTCCCCCTCTCCCTGCTATCTACCAGTGCCCCATACCTCATGAAGAAGTCAGGGCTGGAGAGAAGTCAGCTGGGCTGCAAGCTCTGGGGCTCGGAATGTGCGCGCTTTCGGCCAGCTGACTTCAGAAGTGCTTCTTGTAGCCGGTGCAGGTAAATTCTGGGCCCTGGAGGTAGCCCAGCCTTGTGTACCATCCCCAGTAGCAGGAACTAAAGAACTATCCCAAAAAATTCAAATAATCCCCAGATTTTCCTGCAAACCATCAAAGTTTTCTCGCGGCCCACAGGTTGGAGACCAGTCCATTAGAATATAAAATGAGAGCAAATCCCACTCTCTACTACCACTGATGGTGTTACCTAGTTTGGATAATGAAACACTTGCAAGCAAACAACCAAGCTCAGAGGGCACCAAGGACTCCTCATTATAATGCTCATTATCATGGCCCTATTGATTGGAATTAATTCTAATGAATGGAGTGTAGCAACTTCTATGGAGGCATCTGCCTTCCACTCCTTTGATGTAAAGCTTGGGGGGGGTGGAAAAATGAAAAGTGTAAAGAGGTACATAGTGTAGTATAAATGAAAGGTAAAAGGGGACTTGCATTTGATCACGCTTCATGGCAATGAATAGATACTGATATCTGTCATAGAGTCAAGTCTGACCAACCGTTCAGTGTGGGATGATCAGCTTCTCAAGTGTCTAAATCATTTCCCCATTCCCACCACAAGGAAATCCAACGATTATTAGAGGAAAATTTGATACCACAGTAAAAATCACAGCAGTTTTTCAATGAAAAGAAGGAGAAGAAATAGGGCTGAGCAAAACAGCTCCCAAGGAAACAAATGGCTAACGATGATTTATTCCATGCTTCAAAAATCCTTCTCCAGTTGATTACAGAATTTAAAAAGTACAGCCGGGAAGAGGAACGCATCCAGACTTCACTACAACAGAAAACATAATTCTAAAATAAAACTATAAATCACAGAAATCACGAGCGAGTTCACAGTCTACCTTTAACCATATTTTAGCTCAATTGATTTTAGCTTTGCAGGCTATGTGATAAAACCACTGTGACTTGTAAACCTGGGTTTACAGTTAGTCTGATAAGCCAAACTGTGACTCATTTTATTGCTAACAACGACTTGGTTGGTCTTTCACAGTAACAGTAGCCTTTTGCAGATTTGTCCAGGAAAATGCCACAATTTGGCATAATCTGATGCTTTTGAGAGCCCCTTTGATATGTGGGCATTAATATCTGAAGGTTTTTCTGGGCTCGTAATAAATGGAATCCCCTGCTAATTGCTGCAAATCAAACGGCCATTAAAATGCATAGCTGAGGAATGGCTTCAGCTGTTTAGCCATCTTATTTGCCCTGATCCCAGCAAAATGTGAAAGAAATAATTGGCTGGTTAAAAGGTGTTAGCAATTCTTTTTAATGTATGGTTATTTGGAGGGCTAACATTTCAGTTATATCAGTAGATTAATCATAGAAATCTTTGGTTCACTAATTGATGGGCCTACTGTAGATCATGAGGGCAGTTTTATACTAGCTGTGGGTGTTAAGTAATGTTAATATTCCGACATGGCAAAGGTACGGTTGTAGTGAAGATTGAGGGTTTCTTATGTTTTCTTCCAAACAGGAGGCGCATAGTAACAACTGGAGAGATTTGATTTTAACGGGGAAGATGTCTGGGTGTATGTGTGTGGAAGTAGTCCTACGATCGTGCGCACTTTGGAAAGGACATAGAAGAACTTCTTTGGACTTCATATATGAGCATACAGCCCCGCTCTACTACTTGTGAAAGTAGTAGAATTTTTTTCAGGCATCCATGATGCTTTAAAGAGCCCATTGCTTAAAATGATGCCATGGTCCTTAAACGTAAGAGTTTAAATGCAGGTTTTAAATGCTTTGTTTTGGAATATTTGTGATTCCCCTGCCTCCCACATCCCTTGCTATTGTAGAACTGATTCTGAATCTCAACAGAAGGTCCCTTTTGAGGAAAGTAATGCGGCACAGATCCTTCCTATGTGGCTGGGGGAGGGAGTTAAAACTCACATTTTGAAAGGCCAAGAGATCACATCTCCCTTTCTTTTTTAGACCTTCTTCTCTCCAACAAAAACGTAATAGGATCTTGTAAGCTATGTTGATGTAACCAGATACTTTTTCTTATGGAAACAAGAAGGAAAACCAGTCCCAGCTTCGGAGTTTTAATTCCACTGTTGTTGATGATGGTGGTGATCTGGATTCAATTCTGTTTCACTCTACCAGACGATTAGTGGTTCAGCTACATCCAAGAGTGTGCAGCACGACTTTGGGAAGGGTCATTTTCATTAGTTAGCCACAAATGATATATTGCAGTGATGGCGAACCTATGGCACCCATGCCACAGCGGGCACCTGCACAGAGCCTTCTCTGTTGGCACACAAGTCAAGTTGTCCCAGCATCGCCCCAGAACTGAGTATGCTCAGAAAGAGAGTAGTGGTGCCAGATGATGACATCACAGGACCATGCGCAAATAGTATCTGTGCTGCTCTTCTGAAGGAAAGCATGAGTAGCTACAAAAATAATAATATATATTTTTAGAAAGTGTAGAACTGTATTACCTTGAAATAGGGGAGACACAAGACATTAAAAAAGAGACAGTGCTTCACCATAGAATGATGTGACTTTGCAGGGAATTTTCCTCTGCTTATGTGTTTTAGATGCAGACACAATGATTATTGCTATGATTTCAATAGACAATAGATTTCACCATGGTAGGGAAGACTAGCCACTTGTCCTCTTGAGTCTTCTTAGTCTGCTATGCATGGACTAATTCTGAATGGATCTACCTTTTTTTATTCTGGTTCTTGATTTTAATCCTGACTTGGGCTGGACAGGCCTTGAAACAGAGGGCTGACCTCTGTACAGTAGTTTACTTCCTATTCTCACAGGAAATATAAGGAACATCAGGAATGCAAGTGTTTGAAACAAACAGCACATCATTGTATGCACCAGCTGATTCCTCAAAGATAAATGAAAGCGTGAATATTGCCAAAAGAAATGGCTAGTATGGGAGAATCTCCTGTAATCTCAAAACTGAACCTAAGCTAGAAATAAAAGCTAAAGCACAAACCATGTATATTTCTCTTGCTCTAAATTACATTGGTTCAAACAGAGAAAACTGCAGACGGACAGGATCCTGCCAAATGAAAGAGACCTTCCCAGTATCTTAATATACAATAAATTAGTGAGGAAAGGAGTGTTTCTCCAATTCCAGACAGTTGAAATTTGCAGTTTATTTCCCATCTGTATAGCCCAAAAAGCAAATTCTAAGTTCCCATCGCTCTTAACATACCAAATGCAAATAACACAAGAGGTGTTCGGAGTCGTTACCAAAGAAAGCGGGGTCCACACATGAGAACAACAAGGAGAAAAGCAGCACCAGGAAGCAATATCCTCTCCTACTGTTGTTCTCAACTGTACCCAACTCAGCTTTGCCCCTCACAGAGGTCCTCTGTTCCCATCACTATTGAGGGACCATTTCCTGGAGCAGGCAGGCTGAAGCAACATCAGAGTTGATCATACTGCAGCAAGAATAGCAACAAATGGACAAATTCAAGCTGCATTCTATTCTACATAAAATTCTATTCTATGCCATTCTATGCTATGCTATGCTATGCTATTTTACATTCAGAAATCCAAGGTTCTAAGAGCAATTGTGGGGATCCTTACTATAGTTACTTTGAGAAAGACCAGATTCCTGTGATACTTTGTACTGGCCCACATATTGCAAGAACTTTAAAGCATTTATACTGTAGTTTGAGTTTGCTGACTTGGTTTCCCCCCCCCCTTTTCTTTTCCCCATTCCTTTCCACAGTTCTATGAGTTGAGTGGGATGTCTTTATTTTTTTGCCTCAGGACTGGGACCTTCTTACTATTTGTTTTGGTTGTTATTCAATCCGTAAATTGATATGGAAGATTTTCTGGCTGAGGAATGAAGTATTCATGTTCCAGATACACGCGTACATGTATACACCTGGGAACTAAAGTAATTAAATATTGCATTTTTGTGCTTCCCCCTCCTTTTTTTTAATGTACCAAGTTTCTGTCATGTTGATGTATTACCCCATAAATTGTAATATGTTTATTTTTTGTTTTATTTAAACAAAGATAGTTCATCCCTTTCTCATTTTCGTTTGTGTGTGAACAAGGTCATGAGTACATGTGTCTGTGGATGCAATCTTTAGTTAGGCTTGTTTTTAGAAAAACTATCTAACTAAAAATCACTGTAAACATATGGTCTTAACCTCAGTAGAAGCGTTTTTCAGGAACTCTCAAGTAGCAGGAAAACCTTTATTGTGCAAATTAACTTCCACTTTAAACTATGGCTCCTTCTGACTAGAATAGCTGCCATCTTAAATATGACTTGTGTCCTAAATTATAGGAGACAGCCCCTCTATGTGAACCTTTGGGTCATCCAACTTTGATTTAAACATAAAGAGCCCTAAGAAAGAAGAACAAAGTGGGCTTTTGAAGACGCCTCAAATGGGGCAGACATGCAGGCCCCTCGGTCACAACCTGCTCCATAATGAAGAACAGTATTGTATGTGGGCTGAAACTGCACCAATGTTTTCTGGATTTACAGCCCTATCTGTAAAAAAAAAAGCATATGTGGATTTTATGCAGATCTTCAATTTGTGGATTAAGCCACTATCTAAACTTAACCAGAGCTTCGGCAGAGGGAGTGGTAAAATACTTTATTGATTTGACTGTGTACAAATAGAATGGATAAAAAAAAATAGAAGTCACTGCTGAGCTGAAGGCATTACCTGATTTGTACATAACCTGTTTCCCCGAAAATGAGACCTAACCGGAAAATAAGCAGTAGCATGATTTTTTTTCAGGATACTCGTAATATAAACCCTACCCCCAAAATAAGCCCCAGTTAAGACCGCCAGACAGACAAATACATTTAGTACTGTGTTTTCCCCAAAATAAGACCTAACCGGAAAATAAGCCCTAATGCATCTTTTGGAGCAAAAATTAATATAAAACACGGTCTTATTTTCAGGAAAACATGATAGTAGGCAGATGAGAAGGACAGATACAGAAGCTAAACTCAAATTCTTTGGTCGCCAAATGAGAAGAAAGGACTCATTGGAAAAGACTCTGATGTTGTAAAATAACTGAAAGCAAAAGAAGAAGGACAGCAGAGAAAGAGATGGTTAGATAGTGTCATCAACACAACAAGCATGAATTTGGGCAAACTCTGGGATCCAGTGGAGGACAAGGGGACCTGGAGTGCTATGGTCCCTGGGGTTATGAAGAGTCAGATATGACTTAAGTGATTGAACAACAAAAAGGGCAGATGAAGCCTCCCTGTTATTCATAGTTGGGTGAATGGAAAATGGGATAGCAAGAAAAGTTTAACTTGCTAAACGCCTCAGTCAAGCTGCTGATCAAATCACAGAAGCAAGCAGCAGCCATGGAGCAATGTTCAAGATCTTCAGGATTCAGAGAGTACTGAGAAGTTGATCTTAGGTGCTTTTTTGTGCTTTTTTAAAATGTGATTAGGGTAAACAGACATGATGTGGAGCGAAGCACCAGCCATAGAGAGCTGCTTCATGTTACGTTTACAGCGTGTCTGCCGTCCTGGGAGAAATGAGAAAGAAAGACCAACCAATGATACATATAGCAAGGAGACACCAAGTTGATATGAGAAAATGATGGATAGATAAGTTGTCTTAGGGTGGAAGTAAATGAGAGCAAAAACATCAGTCACCCAGACTACTAAGGTCCACCTAGACACTACGACAGTACAATGAAGAGCAAATAAAATAAAATAAAATAAATAGA
>JANHFO010009897.1:44128-54704 GCA_032468095.1 Pareas carinatus | reverse complement strand
CTATCTATCTATCTATCTATCTATCTATCTATCTATCTATCTATCTATCTATCTATCTATCTATCTATCTATCGTCTATCTATCTCAGTTAAAAATAATAAGTGGTGGGCCCTTTTTACTCAATCAATAAGTTGCTAATTAGCCAATTTAACCATTATATTACAGCCAGTGAATTCTCCAGCCTGAATAATATGCTTTTTAAAAATCGCAGAGTGATTTTGCTGCATTCAGATGTGCCAATCACATACTTCTGCTCTCCGGCCATGCATACACCACCATGGTTTAGTGGTAATGCCCTACTTTTCGAATTGGGCTGGAGATTTTCAACGTCCTTCCGGACCACCCAGGAGTGAACAGTAATCCATTCTGAGTTTCCATTTCATTCCTTCCCAGGCCCACAGGAGTGAGGCTTACTCAAGGCAAGCCTGGGTTTGCATTCTAATGTGGATTCTGCAAGGCAGCTGTGTTCACCTTCCTATCTGAAAACAGAAATTTGGCATCCTTCATTCCTGACTCCAGCCAGCCCAAGGTTAAAAATAACAGCACAAAGCTAGAAGCCTTCAAATGCGATTCCCTAGGCCAAAGCAAGACCATTCATACAGCCCCCTTCTACCCTCTCTGCAACCAACCCTGCATACACAATGCAACTCCCCAGTGGACTGCATATCAAAGCAGGCAGGAAGTTGTTAGTAATATACTCAAAGCTGCCTAGAGAACTCATTGCTCTCAATGTAGCCTGGGAAGAAAAGCAGTGCTCAAGCTATTTTGCTTCCCCTCACCCCATCTTTCATTTTATACAAAGAGGCAAAATTTTGTTTTCACTGTGAAAGCAGTCCCATTTTCATCCTTTTATTTCCCTACTGAATAGAAAGAAATTGAAATGAGAGGGTGTGTGTTTTTTGGGGGGGAGGGAGGGACATCATCTCTTTTTATTTTGTCACAAGATATTAGAAAGGGGGGAGTGCTCTTTGTAAGCAAATGTTCTGAATGAAAGCTTTCCCTGTTCCTTACAAGCAAGAGGATACTGTGGATTCATTCATCAGGATGGAGCAAAGGTCTGTAAGCCAGGAAACTGGGAGGGGACACCTAGTTCCAAGGCGTTCTAGAATGCTGGCACATCAAATAGCACTAATAGAAGAGAATATTTGCAGCTCAAGGTTGAATTGTGGGGTCCTTGGAGCTCTCTAAGCTTAGTGGTTCTCTTGCAGGTGTTTCACTACCAACCTAGGTCACATCATCAATGCTTGTAGGGAGTGTGGTTTGCTCCCAATGAAACGTCTGCAAGAAAACCACCAACTCAGAGAGCACCAAAGACTCCTCACATTAATCTTATCCTAGGCTGATGCTAGTTTAGAAATGGGATGGGCAACCTGCAACCCTTCGCATGCCTGTAGCCTCGTTTCGAAGACATTCACTTCCAAAAGGCAGGCACCTCTTTGCTAATGCCAAGAAAACTACAGAAATATTCCTATAGAGTCATCACACTCAAACTTTATGTATCTTGAGGGAATCTACCTGGACCAGCAAGAGATAATGTAGACTTTCCATACGAATTTTTGTCTGTTCATTGCAACTGTTGTGTGGAGGAAAGAATAAGAATAAGCTTCCCCATATCATTTTAGTGTGGTGTGTCCACCACAAATGTTTCCTTTAGCCCCAGCAAACCCATAACCTTCATCAAAAGCTTGATTGAATGCAGAGCTCTGCAGATAAACATCCCCCCAGGTTTAAAAGTTGAAAAAGGAAATATAACTACACTCATGTCCTGCATTGGGCTTCGCGTAGGCAGCTTTTGAATTAGTTTGGTGGGGTCTAAAATGTCTCTTTGCTCGTTCTTGGGAGCAGAAATTGCGTTTTCCCCCCCAGCGTATACAAATACAGAAGTAGCTGTAAAGCTCTGCAGTCAGATATATATGTACACATCGGTCTTCAGTGTGAAGCAAAATGTACAAATTGAGTTACTACTTTGATTATGTCCATGGTTACAGAAGTCCAAAGGGAAAGAATGTCTCCTATAATGTAGGAATGACCTTGGTAGAAGGTCAGAACCAGTCTGTGGTTCTGAGGAAGAACCACAGAATGGATAAAAGGCATTTCAGCTCAAAGAATTAGGGAAGACATAGGAAATATTTCAGAAGACACCTAGTTTTCTAGAACATAAAAAGAAAAAGAGAGAAGAAAGTGTCCTGCGGTGACGTGATCACAATTTGCAATGCTGTTTGCTGTTTTCTGATATTTTTTGCTGCTTTCTGGCAAAAAATGCCCATTCAGAAGAATGGATTCACATAACAAGCACATGATTCATTTAATGATTGGGGTGAATCATTTTACAACCATCATAAAAATGATCGTAAAATCAAGACTGGTTGCATGGTGCCTTGATTTATAATCTCACCAACATGGGGTTTGCCACAACTCATTGCTTAAGAGGGGTCTTGTCTCTAGCCTTCAGTGTGATTGTGGTGCTCCTTGACAAAATATTCATCACATTGTTTATGAATGCCCATCAAGAGCCGACACTGGCCCTATGTCTGACTTTTTTGACATAGACCTTCCTGTCCTTGAATGGCTGAGTGAACTGGACATCAACAGTTGAACTATCTTAAGTCCATGTATTTTGCCATTCGCTAAATAAATAATCGTGCCAACTTATGACTGAAATTCCGGTTCCAGCTGTGGTCGTAAGTCAAAAACTACCTGTAAAGTTGAATGTGGGTGAGAAATACTTCAGGGCATGAGAGTTAGGGGGGGAAACTCTGTGGTGCCCCCTTTCCCATTAAGCCTCAAGCATTTAATCCAGAGATCCTTTTCAACATACAAAGATATGGTTTATAGTGGCGAGGTATATTGTAAGCAAATATCAGTATTAAGGAAATCGGTTTTCAGTGACACTGCTGGGCAGAGAAATTCTTGGATTTCTTTATTTTCCCCACCATTTCTGGCTGCTTCATTCCTCTCTACTGAGTGTCCCTTCCCACATTTCTCCCTATCCACCCCAGCACTCTTTCCCACTCCTTCATCTCTTTCTCTTTCTACTTTGCTTTTTCGGCCTCCCTTACCCAAATTCCTCTATTTGCTTTTTCTCCCTTCACTTCCCCCAAGATGTTGTGAATAAAAACAATTGTGAGGTTTTTTTCTTAGACATTGTAAAAAAAAACTATTAAAATCCAGACAAGAATATTGCCTTACTAGCAAACCAGATTTATATGAATCTGTAGATCTCTACTTTCTTGGTCAAAAACATCTTTCATTTGTTCAATGATCATCTCTACTTGGACCAGCTGTGGAAATGCTATCAATGCCCTCAAAATCTATGAATGGAGACAGTAGTGCAACAAATGTTCAAACCAGTGTTTTTTCAAAAATGGCAACTTTAAAGATGTATGGATGTCAGATCCCAGAATTCCTTATGTTGGCTGGATATTTCTGGAAGTTGAAGTCTACACATTTTATAGTTGCCAAGGTTTAAAAAGACTGGTTTAACAATACAGATAACAATATCATATTCTAGAACAATCTATTTGCTATCTTTGCTGTCTTCCTCTCCTCATCTTTTTCTTCAGAATAATCTTGATTTTTCTATCTTTCTAGAAACCCTGTTGGAGAGTCCTTTTTCCATTTACTAACCCCCTTCCCTCTGATAATTGGTCATTGCACTCTATAGCCATATCTTTAGAACTTCAGGTGAAAAGATGGGTGGGCTCTTTTTAATAAGTTCATTGATGGCAAATAGTGAAATGGTGCGCCTATCTTTTTTTTTTCTTTCCAAGTTTCTTCTCTGTGGATGAAAACGTAAAAACTGATACCTTCTTTTTTAGTCAAATGAAATTGACCAGAGTTCTGCCACTTTTCTTTTTTTAGCCCAAGTGATTGGAAAAATAATAAGCAGGGGGCTTTTATTTTGCCTGCTTGCATGTTTGCAGCTTTTCAGAAGGTAAAAAGGAGCAGCAGAATCTGCCAATCCAGGGACTTCTTAATCTAACTCCATTTCCAGCTAGTTCATGTATTGTAGAAGCCTAAAGCCACAGGGGGAGAAAAAAGTCCCGTCTCTGTCTAAAAAATTGTAATTTAGCCTAGAATATTTTTTGCACTTTCTGGGGAGTTCAGGTGAGACTTCAGCATAACAGTATTAACACTTTCTCTACACATATAATTAAAAATAAGTTCCATTCTGCTCAGGAGCTTCTTCCTAAGCAACTGGGCATTCACACATACCACAGATTGCCATATTTTAAAAACACAAGTTTACCATATTATTTATAAAAATGACTTAAAAATAGCTCCAAATGGCCCAGTTTCCCTGCTTCTTCCAGAAAGCTGTAAAGACTTAACCGTACTTTTTTGCATACTTCTGGAAAACATGCACCCATCTGAACATTTGCAGGACCTCATTCGACCCATCGATACCTCCCGCCGACCTGTTCACTCCCACAGAGAGGGCCTCCTCAGGGTGCCGCCAGTCAATGCCAGCTGGCAACCCCCAGGGGGAGAGCCTTCTCTGTGGCGGCACCCACCCTCTGCAACAACCTTCCCCCTGCTATACGAGTAATTGCTGACCTTCGGACCTTCCGCCTCGCCCTGAAGACTCATCTGTTCCATCAAGCGGACTTGGAATAGCCGCGCCTTGTCCTCCTGCGTTTGATTTTAAATTCGTCTGGGATTTTATTTTATTGCTCCCCTTTTAATCTAATTAATCAGGCCTATTTTAATATGTTCTTAATGTTTATGTATTTGTTTGTGTTTTTAAGCTGCCTGTAAGCCGCCCTGAGTCCTTCGGGAGAAGGGCGGGATATAAATCAGAAAAATAAATAAATAACATTTCCAGTATTTGGTTTACCCGTTAAGCAGGAGCACGTGTGCAGCTTGTTGCCATATTCAAAAGTAATTTTGATATACATATTCCTCACCAATTGTCAAATTAGTTCATTATGAAAGAAAAATAATGCTTTCACTTTGAAAAAAACACACCTCTATTTGAGAGTTTAAAAATTGACTATGATGTTCACCTATGACATTTTGGAAGAAGTTTTACAATTTGGCAAACATGATTTCAGTCTCAATTCAGATTTTTTTTAATTGTAACTTTTTTTCCAGGGTCTCCAGTTATATAGCAGTTGCCTTGTGCAATCTGTCTTGTAATTGCAAATTAAGCTTTCAAACTTTCCTGTGTGTTCAATGGATTGATGGAAAGGAAGGCTATATTTTATCCCTCACAAGGCGGGTCTTTATGCTACTACGAATCGGATTATCACATCCACATCGGATAATAAGAAGTCTTGTTGGGTTGGCACAAAAAAGAACCATTCTTAGCTACCAAGAAGCCTCTGTGCAAAAGTAAGTTTGTATATCGGTGCGCACATATCGATGATGAAATGAAGCTCCGCCAATATGTGGAGCTTTGAAGTCTCAGCCCGGGCTGTATCCACTTCACTTTCCCCAAATCTGGAGTGCAGAAACGGAAAGACGACGATCGTCGCCACGAAAAACGAAAGAGGGACGCACCCCAAAGCCTCAACCCTCAAGGAAGACATTCCCCGCTGCAGCTGCAGCCCAGCGCCACCCTAGCCAAAGCCCGGACTCGTAAATTATTATTTCCCCCCCCTCCTTTCAGCAAAACACCCGGACCGGCCAATCGCACAGCGCCCATCAATAACTCTGTCAAAAGCCAGCCAATCCGGGGCTACCCTAAATCAAAGCTGTCAGCCAAATCGGCCAATCGGCAAGGGCGAGTCGTAAATCTGTTAAAAGAAGGGAAAAGGAGGGGGGCTAAGAATCGATACGTGCAGAGGCCTCGGGAAAGGGGCGGGGGGGAGAAGCGCGCCCGGGAAGACGCGAGGCAGAAAGTGCCTGAAGGAAAAAGAAGGGAACGCAAGCGCGTGGAGTGACTCGGTTGCTTCTATTGGATTATACAATATAGGGCTATATTGGGCTACAGGGGTGCAAGTACTCTACCGTACTAATTAATGGCCGTCCGGATTTTTTTCATCTGCCGTGTCTTTTAATCCAGAACCTATGAGTCTCTGGTGTCTTTTTTTCATTTGGAGCTGTTTCATTCCTGTTTCAGGGTATTCTTCCTCCAGCAGCATCAGTCTACGTAGTTTATTTGGGAGAGGGAGAGGGGTAGCCACATTATGAAAGAGATTTCCGGAGGCTTTAATTTGAGAAGTTCTTTTTTTAAACTCTTCAATCTCGTTTACACCCTTGGGATTTCCTTGTGGTCTCCCGCCCAAATAACCAAGTCTGGTGCTTCTTGATTTTTCAAGATCTGGAGTGAGCTACCTTCTCTCCTACAACTGGGCATGATAGGCTTATAAATCCAGTCTTCTAAAGCCACTTATCTTTAAGAGCCCAGCAATAAACAGTTCCCATTCGCTACTGTCTTTTCCTCCCAAATCCAGCCATATATAAAACAAAGTCTAAACTTCCCCTTAAGTTTATGTTGTCCTCTCCCACCTTCCATTGTTCCATGTTTATATCCCCCTGCACTGAGGATGGAGGAGATCATTATTTTCCAAAACTGCCTTTTTGCTAAAACAAAAACATGTTGCTGTTGTTTGCATATCTGTGACATTTATTGCTTCATAAATGAATTTGGTAGAACAGACAAGTCTCCAAAGAAGAACTGCATGAAAAATCAGACAGAACTTGGAGCGTCACTTTTAAATTTGCAGTGTTTGTCATTTTTCCTTGCTAGTTTTATTTTCAAAATGTTTCATATAGCCTTACACCTTTTCTATAAAAACTAGTGATTCTGTATCTTGTAACTGTAATTACCAGCCGTTAAAAATACCACATAAGCAACTGCTGGACATCAGTAAAAATAAAAACATCTTTAGAGTTGATGTAGTTCAATAATATTCCTGTGACAATATTTATTAGCATTTTCTCTCTTCCTTTAAAAAAACTTTCCCACTTCAGTGCTTCTTTACTAATATATTCCAAGATATATTTGCCTGGACATTTGTCCTTGGGATATGTCACAACATGGACAAACACCCCCTAAGCACATGCAAACTATTCTACTCTGATAATTTTTAATTGTGGAAATAATTTTAATTACTCCCCCTTTTTAAAACTTTTATGGTTCAGGCTTGATAAAATCTTTGTTAATGGTTTTTAAATTTGTATTTGTATTTTTGTGTTTTTTAATTGTGCCTGTAAGCCACCCTGAGTCCTTCGGGAGAAGGGCGGGGTAGAAGTAAAATAATAAATAAAATAAATAAATAAATATGGCTCCTATGCCCTATGCCAGGGGTCTCCAAACTTGGTAACTTTAAGACTTGTGGATTTCAGTTCAATGTTGGTTGGGAATTCTGGGAGTTGAAGTCCACAAGTCTTAAGGTTGCCTTGGAGGCCCTTGCCCTATACTATGGCCATTCTGAAAAGGGAAATGTTCTGTTCTTAAAGGTTGCGATATTAATTAACTATCCAAAAGTTCCAGTGTGCAGTTGTGACCAGAGAAGGCTCAGAACTGAGAGGATGGGAGAAAAACCTCAGTATTCAACCAGCCAATGTAGGTGTACAGGTAGTCCTCGACGTACAACATTCATTTAGTGACCAAAGTTACAACGGCACTGAAAAAAGTGGCTTATGACCATTTTTTCCACACTTACGACTGTTGCAACATTCCCATGTTCAAAATTTAGACACTTGGCAACTGGTTCCTATTGATGATGGTTGCTGTGTCTCGAGGTCATCTGATCACCTTTTGTGACCTTCTGACAAGCATAATGTTAATGGGGAAGTCAGAGTCACTTAAAAACCGTGTTACGAATTCAACACCTTCAGTGATTCCCTCAACAAATGTGGCAAGATTGATTGTAAAATGGGCTAAAACCTACTTACATTGTTGTACTTGGCAACTGAAATTTGGACCTCAGTTGTGATTGTAAATCGAGGACTACCTATACCCAAAGAAGAAATGAAGGAAGATCCAAAGGAACAAGATCGTCATGGCTGAGTTTGTGGGGAAAAACTGTCAGCTTGGAGGGCTTCCTGGCTTCTCCTAGCCAAATGAGACACCCCCATCATTGGCATTATATTTTAAGGAAGCCCTTGTCAGAATCAAACTTAAGCAATATTGACTAGGAAACATAGATCTTTTGGATAGGGACTATAACCCAGTTCACATATCGCATCATGTCGTGATAAGTCTAAGCCATATGTTGTGGTTCTCAAATCATGATGGTTAGGTTCTTATCAAACCACGGTGGTTAGGTTTGTTAGGGTTATATAGGTTATGGTCCTTTTAAGCATCTAACTGGTTGGTTTACAAAATGGCTGACTAGCTGAGTCATGCTGAGTCATGCTAATTGCTTAGAACCAGGATACTTATTATAAAAGGAGACTTGAGAAGGTCTCTACTCTCCTTCGATATTCTACAACTCTGCTTTGCTCCTGTGTTTGATCCTGCGTATTGTTGCTGAAGTTTGCTGGCCAACTTTGTTGGTGAAATTGCTGGTGAAGACTACTTGCTAACTTGGTTAGTAAAAGGACTTCTTGACTGTGTATGATAACAGCACTGTTGACATAGAAGACTGGACTGTGTTTAACTTTCTGTTTATAAAGACTTTTATAACTACTGTACCCTGTGCCTGGGTGATACTGGTTTCCATCACTACTTCCTAGCCCACAGCATTTTTCGCTACACGCACCATCTGTTGTTCCTAACATTGATTCTAAGCCTAGGGGGCTAACAAACAGTATGATCATTTTTCACACTTAAAAATCCGCCACAGCATCCTCATGGTCGCTTGATCAAAATTCAGTCACTTGACAACTGACTCACAATTATGATGGTTGCAGTGTCCCGGGGTTACGTGATTCCCCCTTTGGCGACCTTCTGATAAAAGCAAAGTCAATGGAGGAAGCCAGTTTCACTTAACAACCGTGCGATCAACTTAACAACTGAAGCGATTCCCTTAATGGTAGCAAGAAAGATCGTAAAACAGGGCAAGACTCAGTCAACAACTGTCTCACTCAGCAACAGAAATTTTTGGGCTCAATTGTGGTTCTACGTTGAGGACTCCCTGTACTTGTCTCCTATGTGGTAACTCCATGACAGATAGGACTTTTCTGGAGTAGAGTGGCTAGCGGCGGCATGTACAGCGAGTCCTCAACTTACAGAAGTTCGTTTAGTGACGGTTCAAAGTTAGAACAGCACTGAAAAAGGTGACATGACTGTTTTTTCACAGTTACGACCTCTGCAGCACCCCCCACGATCATGCCGACCAAAATTCAGATGCTTGGCAACCGTTTCTTATTTACGACGGTTGCAATGTCCCCAGGGTCATGCAATCTCCTTTTGCAATCTTCCGACAAGCGAAGTTACTGGGCAAGCCAGATTCACTTAATAACGGGGTTACTCACTTAACGGCAACAATGATTCACTTAATAACTGCGGCGGGAGAGGCTGCAAAATCGTTAAAAGAATTATTTAACCAATGTCTCGCTTAACAACAACAAAATTTGCGCTGCACCTATGGCTTTCTGGGAAAGGGAAGCCTAGGGGCGGGGATATGGGTGAACAAAGCTTAGAAGCCCCTTTTAGGAATCAGTGGGGCCAGGCTCCAACATCCTATACATGTGAGAACATGCCCCATTACTTTTCTTTTTTAATTGTGTTTTTTACATAATTGAAAGGGACTACTACCCTGTTCTCCCCCCAACATAAGACCTAACCGGAAAATAGGCCCTAGCGTGATTTTTCAGGAGGCTCGTAATAGAAGCCCTACCTGCAAAATAAGCCCCAGTTAAGATCATCAGCCAGATGGACGCACTGAGTACCGTATTTCCCTGAAAATAAGTCCACACCCTCCCAGTCTATGGAGGGGAACTCTTTCGCTTAGACGACTCTGCAAAGTTATCATGTGTAGCAACGGTGCCAGCTAAATACATCCTAATTAGCAAACCAGGCAGTAAATGCCAGGCTGAAAACAAAGATCTAATGCTACATCTTCCTGCTAATAGAATTATAAAAAAAAGCATAATAAGGTTGGGCATAAACTGGATAAAACAGCTGTTCGATTCCCGGCAGTATAAATCTTTAGGGATACTTAATAATGTTTCGTTCCAACGTGCATTTGACGGGGAGGGAATGAAGTCCTCCCAAGGTCCATCAAAGCTTTCCCAATGCATCGGAAAATATGCAAAAGAGGGAGAGCGTGTAAAGGGTTTGAATGCTTCCACTCTATCAGAGGTTTCCAAGCTAATTCTAGACATCTTTAGAACTTCCAGAATTTCTGCTTACAATGAGGAGGCCGTTCTCAGCAATGGAAGTGCCACATGGAAAGAAAGAAATCTAAACTGATTAGCCCAACATTGCAACAATAGACAATAGCAGAGGAAGGGAGATTCTCTCTCTTTTTTTTTTTTAGAAAACTTTACTACATTTAAAATTAAAAACAACACTTACACAACTAGATACATATCTCCAATCATCGCCCACATACACACCCATTTTCCCCTCCCTCTATTTATTAACCTTTAACCTTTGATCCTTCTATATGTCTATATACATTCTATAACATTTTATATAACATTTATTAACCATTTTTGACACGTTCTTTACCACTTT
>JANHFO010009895.1:1737-13069 GCA_032468095.1 Pareas carinatus | reverse complement strand
ATGCTGTAATTGCTTGCATAAAAACACCACCAAATTGCATCTTGTCCAATACTTTAAATAAAAACTGCCAGTTCAGACGATCAAATGCTTTTTCCGCATCAATAAAAATTAGAGCTGCTGAAACTTGATTGTTCTTCTCCAAATATTCCAATATGTTAATGATTTGTCTTATATTGTATTTCATTTGTCTGCCACTTATAAAACCCGATTGGTCATTATGGATCACTTGTTGCATGACTGACATCAGCCTACTAGCCAGTCCACAAGTTTTAAAGTTGCCAAGTTTGGAGACTCCTACTTTAGTTGATACTGAGTTGTTTGTTAATATATCTGTAACAAAAGAAGGCAATATCAGTAGGCTCAGACTTTAAGATCTAATAAAGAGCTCTAAGAACTTGGCTACTAAGATTTCTAAAGTAGAGATAGTATCAAATACTTTGTTTTGTTTTTGTTTAGAAAAGAAAATCTAATTCTTTTAAATGGAGACTAAATGAAATGTTACTACAGAAAGAAGAAATAGGGAAGGTTTGTAAAAATAAAAGAACTTTAAAAAAATTGTTATATATTGGCTTTGATTGTCTGTAACGGTTGAATGTTAGCTAACAGCTGTGTCTGTTTAAACTCCAGACTGCTTGTCTCCAGGAGTGTTAACTTGTGTTCATGTGAGAATTGGTGTTTAAAGGCTATTGGTCGCCGCCTAGCGGTGACCTGTATAAATAGTAGCTAAACAGCAGTTAGAGTGACTCTTTTCCTGTGGTGACAGAACAAACGTGTTACTGTTCACCGTCTCGTCAATGCCTCACCACTCCCAAAACATAGCAAAAATAATTTAAGTAAAAGCACTATGTAAGAATAGTTTGAGATGCAAGTTAAGTTTTACCAAAGGTTATTTTATACAACATAATAGAGAACTTAAGAAGAAGAGTCAAAAGAAAACACAAGTTATTTTGAATGAAAAAAAGAGAAAAGAAGAAAAATTTAAAATCTTTTCAGAGAAAATACATATTTCTCAACAAAGCAAGCTTTTGCAATGATAATAGTCTATGTTAACAGTAAGATTAATAGAAATAAAAATGAATTATGTAAAGCAAAAAAATTGAGTTTGCAAATATACCAGGAAAGTGGTTTGTATATATAAATTATGAAAAAAGAAAAGAAAATGCTATTGAAATTACAGTGGCCTAAGAGGTTTTGACAATTGTTGCACCATTTAAACAATGGTAGAAGCCTGTTCTGGGGCCTGGGGCTGCCACACTCAAGCAGCTACAGAGGAGGAATAGCAGCAAGAGAACTGCTAGAGGCAGAATGGCATTAATGGTATGGGTTGGGTCAGTGTTAGTGGCCTCAAATTTGGATTGCAAATACTGATTTTTTATTAATTCATTTATCAAATTTGGAAACTGCTCACTTCTCTCAGTCTCAAAACCTATTTTCAATCAATGAATTTGATTAAAATTCTACCGTCTATCTAGTGTAAGAGAATTCACAGATAATCCCAACAACAAGCTAAGCCTCTGTTAACAATTTATTATTGTATTTAATTTATTATTGTATTTAACTCACAGAAAGTCCACAAATGGCTTCTAATGTACCATAAATCCACTTCAATAGTTATTTCTGATTCATCCAGGATAAAATATCTTCTACTGATAATAAAACGTTCCATTGAAATTATAACTGAGATTTCCAAACAGTTGCCTCTCATCCCCCCCAAAGTCATATGTCTCAGTTGAGAATATCTCTGCAGCAGTTGTTGTTCAGTAGGTTTCCCCACAAATCAGTAGGTTTTCCCACGAATTCCCCAACTGTTGTCTTCTGACTGCATATAACGAGTCTACTCCCCAATCTTCTCCAGCTTTCCTAACATGTCCAGTCCATCATCCATCTACTCCATCATCTTCACTGTGAAGAAAAGTCCTTCTTCTCGATCCCCACCAGACAGAATTCTTTAACTGATGAGACCAGCAACATACCCTCCCTGCCTGACTGGGTAGAATGGACTGGTGCAATGGGCAAAGAAGATTCTACAGGTAACCCGGCCCCATGCTATTAGATGGCAGAAAAGAAAGTGTTTTGCAATTGTTTGCTACCATCCAAAAGTCATCCCAGTCAGTACAAATGAGGCTTGTGATCATATTTTCCTGACACTACTTTTGCCTGCTCTTCTGTTGTCCAAGCATATGAGTCATTTTGTCTATGGGAAGTTACTGCTCTTCATCAGACCATGGCAAGCTTTGGTTTATGAAAGACTGAAGCCCTATCTGGGTCACACTATACTGGTGCCCTTGGGTGGCTGCCACCCTATATTTACACTACTGTCAAGTAATATTTATGAATAGTGTTGTGTTTCTGGTTTGTTAAGGCATTTAAGAGACGGAGTTGTCAAACCGCAACAGGTTTATTCGGTACAGACCGAAGCAAGCGGAAGCCAAAGAATAACTGCTGTGCCATATCTATATATACAGATCACTGCTAGGAGGCGACCTATAGGAGACAGCAAAAATCCCACATGAACGGCCCTGGAGACCGGAAGTCTGGGGCCCAACGATTGACAGTGATTCAGCATTCTCATATACATGTACTTTAGGCCAATACATAGCAAAAGGATAGTAGGCATGCGTAAAGAATATGTTTATGTACAGTGGCATTTATTGAAGAATGGGATGTGGGTTGTCATGGAGATTAAAAGCTTTGAAGTGCTTTTCTTTGATAGTTCTGGCTGCTGGGCACAAGGATATTAGTTCTGGCACCCTGAATCTTGCATTGTAAAAATAATTGCACTTTTATCTGTACTACAAGAGTTATTGAAGTAGGATAAATACATGTCGACACACAGACACATCTAAGTTTAAAGATAAACACGCTGGCTTTCTGACACATCTCTGGTCAAAATGGGGTGTCTGCAGCTTTCAGAAACCTCTAAAATGCTTGTTTTCTGTTGAATGGCCATTCAGGCTGTTTACAAGATATCATTACAGGCTGTACAGAATCTGTGTTTGCCTCAGGAAGGAAAAAAATCATTGAGGAATATCGATAGCCTGCGAGTCGCCGGTAAATAGATGGGATTTCTTTAGAAAGAAGGTCTTGTGTTTTGTAGGTAGAGCCTGGTGTACAGGGTTTGTGTAACAACTCTAAGCTCATTTACGGTTTGATATGAAAAGCAGACCAACTTCTTGAACAATTAGGGGAAAGTGGTTATTGACAAGTTTACTTCTGTGAGAGGCTCAGTCTCTTCTCTATCAGAACCCTGTTGTGTGGCAGACCTGCTTTGGGTAACATCTTAACCAATAAATCAATGCCAAGGGCTGCAGTCTAAACAGCATGTGGTCACAAGCACAAAACAGACATCAAGCGAGTTTTCAAAACTGACTAAAAGTGATGGCGATTAACTAGAATTATAGATATTTATATTTAAACTGACACCACAGAATACTTTTGAATCTTGACAGATACGCGGAATATTTAAATGCGGTAATTGCAGTTACAGGACCACCCGGGATCAACCTGATAGAAAGGAAGTGACATATTACAGGTTAGGGAAGAAAATGTTTTTTTAAAAAAAAATGGAACAGAATAAAAATTGTATTAGTTCATGCATGTACAAGTATGTAGTGTTATTAATATTCTTAGTATATTTCATTTAAAATGACATAATAGTTTATACGAACGTTTCATTCATTCTGTTATACCTACAGTTCTATATTGATTTACTTAGGCATAAGCACACTGAATATATGTAATGAAGCTTATGCTTAAATAAGCATGCAGAGGGTAAAGTATTCTGTGTCAGCCGTCCCAACTTGGTCAATTAGAAAAGAAAGATTTCCGACTCTGTAATTAGTGAAAGTACACTTTACTAATGTCAAGTAGTTACAGTGTAGTAAAGGTGGATCTGAACTTTCGTGCCCAAAGCATCTGGTTAACTTTTCCGTCTTCCCATCTTCTCCCTGGTTATCTTTAACTGTCCAATTACACTCAAACAGCCGGCAGCTCTCATGGGACAGCAGGAAAAGTAGTTTTGATTCCCCTTATGCTAGCCTCCCCTTATGGCTTCCCTGCAGCTCACTCCCCCTGTTGCCTATAGCAGACTGGCATCTGGCGAAGCATGGTGAGTGCAGCAGGATGGCAGTCCTCACATTCTGATTACCAATTCTGATGTTTAGATGTCAAGACAAAAATTTTTCCATATATAAAAACTATATTTTTATTCTCTGATCCAAGTAACTACAGGGTGTATAGATATCACTGTTTATATCAGAGAACAGAATTTATTCTTTCAATTCCTTTAATACAGACTGTGTGAGTTAGACTATGTCAAGTGTCCCCAGCCTCTGGTCCGTGGACTGGCACTGGGTCATGGCATGCCAGCAACCAGTCAGCGCAAACATTAGCGGAATGAAGCAGCATGCAAAACCACGCCTCCTCTGGTCTGCAGAAAAACCTTTCTCCATGCAACTGGTCCCTGATGCCCAAAAGGCTGGGGGTCACTAGACTATGTGATATCCAGAAGTCGAAATTGGGAGCAGGTGTGCTATTTTCTGATTCTATGTTTTCAACAATTGCGTGAATGAGGTTAGTGGCCCTCTTCAAAATTTGATGAGAACTACTCCTGATATGAATACATTAAGTTAAAGATAAAGTCTTCTTTGAGTTAAGTTTGATTTCTGGGGACTTTGTGCCAAATTCAGAATTAAATTATATGAGATTGAGAAGCATGGAAAGATAATGTGCATGCCAATTTAGATTGGCTGTAACTACTACTGGATATTTTAAGTAAAATACTATGCAGAAAAGGGGACGGCAATGAAATATCATGCAAATGATGCAACCTAAATATTTGCACCAGATATAATTTCACAAATATTCAGGTGTGTCTTTTGTGTGATGATCTTATGATACAACTTTTGCCATTTTGATATTACTGTGTTTTATCTTTATAACATAACAATATGTGTCCTGAGTCATTATACAGAAGCTTAACTCTTAAACATGAAGGAAATGAAGTGAAAAATATACAGATCAATAGGACTAGGAATATTCAACTATAGATAGTCATGAAAGTAATCATAGCATTGGGAAGGACCATATATATCACTGAGTTCAACTTTGAACTCAATGTAGGAACCTGAACTAAAGCAGCCTGGACTCTTAGTCTCTGATTGAATAGAACCACAACCTCTACCATTTTTCTGAGCAATTGGTTGTGTTCTTGGGAACTTTTTAAAAACATCAATCAGAATCTGTCTTTTGATAGCTTAAATTCACTATTAGCGCACCTTATTTGGAACATGTCTTTCATTTCTTCTATGTGATATCCTTTCAGATATTTGAATATTTCTCCCCCGGGCCCCTCAATCACATTTTGTCAAAACTAAACATAACCAAGTATTTCAAGCTTTCTTTTTTAGATTACAGTTTCTAATCCTCTGATCATCTTTGTTGTCCTTATTTATCTTTGTTCTAATTTCTTTGAATTCATCTTAAACTGTGGTGCCCAGAACTGAACAGAAAATGTAATAGGGTCTGACCAAAGCAAAACAGGATGCAACAGTTATTTCCCATGATTTGTAAACTCTATTTAAAAAACAATATCATTGGTAGTTCTCAACCAAAACTATTCAATCAAATTTGTCAACAGTCAACAGCCCATTCTGGATAACAAGTTTTCCCTTTCACAGTCTTTGATGATAGATGGTTTATCTGTTGAATAATGAATTTATACACTGCCAAACCTTTCAGACTAATAGCACCTTATACTAACACGTTAAATGCAACAATCTTAAGCTACACAGAAAGCAAAAAGGCAGCTCAGAAGCTTTTTGTCATGCTAAATATTAATACTTCCATTCTGTTCACTATAGTAGTGAACTGTACATTCAGCATCAACATAATATGCCATAAATAACTCTATGACACTATGGTATTATCATTATTTGGTTTGCCTTTATTTTCATTGTCATCAGTGCAGCTTGTGGACAAATCTTTTTGAGCGCTCATCTATCTATCCCTTATTCCAACAGCCTCTGCACTAAAATGGTTCAATTATTTTATGATTCAGAATGCTCAGCTAATTTACTGCAAATCACTGGTGATCTAGGGATATAATTCATCCTTCCTAGAACGGAGTAAGAAAGATAAGGCTGAAAATATTTCATTGTAACAGAGGGAATAAACGATTTTGTTTGGATCTTTAAAAAGGTCCATGAAAAAAATACAAAGGGAAATTACAAGTATTGGCTAGTGGAGACTCCACCATATGGACTGGGATTTAAACTGGAGGCTGTAAAGCTGAAGATTTGTGTCTTCCAAAGGACAAAGTTCCTACATGGGGTAACTATTAAAATGACATATATGATGCAGCATTATGAAAGGGCAGAGATGGCAAGTAAACAGCTCCTAGTTTAATTTCAACAGTCAGTTGCAAGTAGTAAGTCCAAACTTTTAACAAGAAAAATAATTACCCCGCTCTTACGTCTTTCTGGGTAAAGAAGATATGGAAGGGAAGGAAAGAAAGGGGAACAGAGAAGGGATGATAGGGAAAAGATAATGGTCCCACATTCCTTCTGGTTTTAGTCCTTCCTGCTAATTGCCTATAAGCCCTTACAAATTATTTTTGATGGAATGATGTTGATAAAAGTTGAATGTTCTCTCCTTTCTATTCTAAAGGCACCTATGAATTGCAAATGTGGTCATTATGTGGGGCATATTGAAAAGAAAGACAGTAAAATGAGTTTTAATGACTCACAAAAGATGGCACCCAGAGTATCTTTAAAACAAACCACTAGCTTACAAAGAAATATGGCTCCACATCGCCTCCATTCATATGTATACTTAAATGCTTAAATCTTGTCCAAAACCAGATCAATATGCAGCATTCCAATGAAGCCGAGCTATAAGCACTTTAAACTGGAGAAAATGATTTTAAAAAACATTCATGTCATAGAATGCTATACAATTCTAACTCAGAGTAAAAGGAATGGAAACAACAGAGTGGAAGAATTTATAATTACAATCTTTCTGGAAAAACTTTCATTTCGTGAAGGATTATAGACATATAGGAAAGCATTCAACACAATGTTGAACCTTATAGTACCTTAATACCTAACCAATTTATTGTCACATAAGCTTCCATACAGTTCATAGCCTACTTGGCTTATATTCACATATATGAACTATAACCTGAATATTATATGTGAATTTTTTACGATAACAGCAGTTAGGTAGAACAACTCATCTGTAGGTTAATGCATTCTATCTTTAGTAAAGTTAGTATTTCCTCCTGAAGTTAAAAATGAGGGAGTAATTTATGGAAAGATTTTTGTTCTTTGAATTTCTGTGTGTGGGAAAGGAAGAAAAGAAACTAAGCCTCCCCCCCCGTCCTCCCCCCACACCGTGGAATAAAATCTTTCAGGAAGGATTGAACATTTCAATATGGCATGATGGAGCAGAGGACAGGCTGCTAAATCGTAGGTAGAGTCAATTGCTTCAGGTTTTATCTCCATTTTCCTCTCTTGAAAGCATCAAGAGTACTTAAACAGTACATTATAGTCACTTATTGTCTTATTCAGTGTAAAGATAATTCAGAAGTTTGCATGCAGGGAAAGAAAGGACTGTGGCCTCCACTACTTCTTACAGCCACTTCAATTATTGAGTTTCCTCCCACTATTATTTTTTTGTATAGGAAGTTCTGTCTGGCAAACAGTGCAAAAATTTTGTGATTTAGTAAATAGCATTGCCAAGACATTGAACTTGTCTTCTGTACTTTTTAGAACTGAGAATATTAGCTGAGCTTTCACTGTTGACATAGGAAGGGTATTATGTTTCTTAGTAAACTCATTATTTGCTCCTAAGTTGCCTCCAGCATAATAGAGAACTTCTGTCTGATATACTGTGCATGCTAGAAAGCTTTGTTCTTAATCTAGTTTTCTGCTGAAATGAGTAGACCTCTACTGCTTAAGTACTGCAAGGAGCCACAGAGATGGTCTTATGGCAAACAATCAGAAGTACTGTTTGAATTTCTACTAAAACTCTGGGAAAGGAAAAAGTATTTAAAAGAACTATGCTGGTTCTTCTCTGGCTTTCTGGGATATAAGAACAAGGAAGAGAAAAACACATCAAATTTGCAAGATTTTGTTAATATAGCCTTGTTCTAATCCTGTGTAATTAGTTTCTTGATCTGGACAAGCTTGAAGGACTGACAAGCACATATTGTGAGAATGTCTGATTTTATAAGTACCCAAATTCCTGGGAAGAAAGTTGCATTTGCTAAACAACTGTAAACAGAAAATGTTCTGTTGCATAAGCAGCGATGATGTCTTGAATTTTTATTGCAACATAATGACACTTTCCCTGGATATGCTGTTCTTCATATATTACTTTTAATTCTAAGACATGTGTTTTGATTGGTCAAACTATAGGATCTGAAATTCTATAGCTATCACTTGCTTTGAAATTTCTTAATGGATAGATGTATACTTTATTTCTGGTCTGGAAATGATTGGTTTGAAGAGCCTCTAAATCAGTGGTCCCCAAACCTTTGGGCACCAGGGACTGGATCCATGGAAAAAGGTTCTTCCATAGAATGAAGGGGCTGTGGTTTTGCATGCTGCCTGCATCTTGCGAATGGGACTTGGCTTGTTTGCATGGCCCAGTTGCGGGCATACCGTGGTCCAGTGTGGTCCATGGACCGGGCATTGGGGATCCCTGCTCTAAATTACTAAGACCACCCCTTCCTTTAATCCATGCTTTGAGTTCATTCACATATCTGTTTTTCTCCCATCCTTGAGACTTGCTCCATATTTCAGACTAGTTTAAGTAAGGGCTATTCCAGATTAAGGGGCAGTTAAAACATTAGAATGAATTGAACTTTCTCCTCAGCTGATCAGATGAATCCTTCACTGTATGCTTATGATAGTTTTATGTCATGACCTGTTTTTAGTGAAGGTTTTTTTTGCTTTTTCTCTAGAAGAATGCTTACTGTAATTAAGCCTCTGTCCCCCGATACCATTTAGGCGAATGTTTTTATCCATCCAGCTAGTAATGTGTAATTAGAACAGAAAAAAGGGTATAATGATGAAAAAGCATGTAATAATTCATAATATGCACATTATAAATCTGACAGGAGAAATCAATACAGCTTTGCCATTTTGGGCAGCTGCCCTGTGACTTTCAGAATATGTAACAGTTTGAAAGATGATCAAAATTTATTATGTCCCATTATGCGTGATATAAAGGAATATTTATAAAAAGGGTAGCAAACTCTGTTCCTTCCTACTTCTGATGCTGCTATCCTTTCCCCCCTCCCTCTCTCCCTCCCTTTCCATAATTTCCATAGTAATCTTTTTTTTTGGACTGAAATACTTCATTTCCAACTTTTTATCTGAAAGATTAGGAAAGATAAAAAGGGAAAATGTTTATTTAACATGAAAAAAGAAAGCAAAAGAAAAAAGAGCATTCAACATGAAAAGTATGTCAGAGAACAAAAGTACCTTACATAACACTCTGAAAAATTGGTAAAAAGTACAAGTGTTCACACCATATTGTAAAGTAAATTCTTTAGAAATTGTTCTGTTCAGAGGTAGCAGACATACCATATGTTGTATCTTGCAGTTGCTATAGTAACAGCTCTTAAAAATTTAAACATAGGAAAAACTGTTGCTCAAAGTCTCCATGACTTTCATCATATTCTGTATGTTTGGTTAATATTCCAAGTTTCATTAAATACCTTTAAGGCAGATTGCACAGTTTGTTTAAAATATTTGTAGTTTAAACTACAGCATCTTAATGGGAAACAGCAGTGTTATATTGCTCTGTGTTTCTCTGACAAGGTTAGTTTATACATTATAGCTGCCATGCTCAAACTGTCTGAAATATTTGAATTCTGACTACTCTGAATAATTCTTGCTATGTTGTTATCGTGTACATTGCCTTTGTGGTAGGTTATTTGTAACCATCCTCCAAAATTTCTAACATAATAGAAATGTTTGCACAGAACATTAATGCTATTGGATCCGAAGATCAGCAGTTCATAGGAACAAGGTGGAGGCAAGTTAAGCGAGAGACCTTTATTGATTACAGTGGTTCTGCTGGCGAAAGACCACGCAGTCAGGCAGGCTGTCCCTTATAAAGGGATTCAAGTGAGCAGCCTGCCAATGCCCTCCCAGGACACAACACCCCTTCCTATCCAGATGGTTCTTCACCTAATCTACATATGCATTCACATAGGTAGGTGAGCGTTTAAAAGCTTGACCGGATCTGCACAGTTTAGTCAAAGGGATGTGGTAGGTGTTGTTTTGGAGGCGGTCTCTTAATTGATCTATGTGCCACCTCCATGATTGGCCATCTTGGAGGCCCACTACGTAAGACTTGGAGCCCATTATTTTAACGATTTCCCCCTCTACCCATAGGGGTTAAGGTTCTTGGCAAACACCAGATCCCCCATTTGAAATACTCGTGTCCTGCCGGGGTTTTCCCTTTTCAAGGGTAATCCTGCATCCTGGAATGAGCTTAGGATGACTCTTAGGCATTCCTGCAGTTGGGCTTCATTTTCAGCAGTGATGAGCATGTCGTCGAAGTGTGGGACCACCCCGGGTATTTTCTGAAGCAGTTTCTCCATGATGCTTTGGAAAATCCCCGAGGCTATGCTAATGCTGAATTGCAACTGGTTGCATTTGAATGCTCCCTGGTGTGTCAGAATGGTTTGTGCCTCTGCAGGGAGTTGTTGGTAAGCCTGGGCCAGATCGAGTTTCACGAAAATTTTCCCTGGCCCGAGGGAATGCAATAGATGCTGGATGACTGGCATTGGATAGGCGCTCTGCTGTAGCACCTTGTTCAAAGTGCATTTGTAATCGGCGTAGATGTGGATGGAGCCATTGCTTTTAAGTTGGGTCACTATTGGGGCTTCTTTTTCTTTCGACTCACTCTTATTCTTCTGTCTGTGTGCCTGTTGTTCCTTGGCCCCACTTTGTTGCCAGTGTTGGATCCAAAGATCAACAGTTCATAGGAACGAGCCAGAGGCAAGTTAAGTCGGACACCTTTATTGATTACAGTGGTTCTGCTGACGAAAGACCACACGGTCAGGCAGGCTTCCCCTTATAAATGAATTCAAGTGGACAGCCTGCCAATCAGCCGCTCTCAATGCCTGCCCAGGACACAACAAATGCGATATTCTTACAATCATCTTAATCATCCAGAAAAAGATCTAATAGTGTCAATTCCCTCCCCCTCTTCCCATTCCCTTTTCCCCATATCCCATATTTTGTAAATATTGTTAAAGTTCAATGTTAGTTATACAAGTTATCTGTACACCACCAATTCCCCCCTTCCCCCTCCC
>JANHFO010009889.1:7580-21180 GCA_032468095.1 Pareas carinatus | reverse complement strand
AGGGCTGGAAGCGGACCAAACCGGCCCATAGCCCTTAAAATTCCCTCAAAAACTCAAAACTCGCCACCCGCGGTTCGGGCAGCCTCCTCCACCGCGGCCATTTTACTCCATTGTCTTTTTCACAAAAATGAAAAGGGGGTTGAAAATACCCTTTCAAATAAATAGAACACCAAGTACTTTGCCCCTGCCATAGGGAAAGCAAGTAAAGAATACATGAGGGTTTTTTTTAATAAACAAGTGGCAAAATACACTATTGAACAAAATATATCCTAGAGAAGACTTACCCAATTATGGGTAATTTACCCAAGCTTGGGAAGCACTGATTTAAAACATGAACCAAAAGTGTACATCAACAGCAAACTATCAGGCACAGATAGTATATTCCTCCCCCCCATTTATTTATCATTGCCTTAGAAATATTGACAGAAAAGATTCAAGATACCAAACAAATGTCTAATCTCAAATTCCATAAAGAAGAATATAAAACCAAATGTTATACAGCTGATATAGTATTAACCTTTGCACAACCATTAGATATCTGATGAAAATAAACCAAAGCTTTGACAAATTCTTTAAATAAAATAGTCAATATTCAAAGAACAAAAATATTTACAATATACTTAACCCAAGAAGATTTCCTGGCTGTCAGGTATTATCTAGCTATCAGATAATAGATTTAGTGAAATATGTAGATTTCTATCGGACAGGCAACAATGAAGAAATATATGAAAACAATGGAAAAATATAGAAATAATTTAAAATAAATCTTGAAAGATGGAAAAAATTAAAGCTTTCTTGATTAAGATCAAATTAATATGAACATACTTTTTTCAAATGGTGCCAATTCAGATCCCAGAAAATACTTTATGAGAATGGCAAAAAATAATAATAAATATATATGAATTGGGGAGGGGGGAAACCTAAACTAAAATTTAAAATGTTACAAGATTCAAAAGACAGAGAAGATCTTTCTCTACAAAATTTCAAGTTATAATAGAGAACAAGTTGACTGTCATGGTTAACCAAATGGATAAAATCCTCAAATAGCAGAATGTCAAAATTGGAAACAGCTGACTCAACTAATAGACTTCATAGACATTTATGCTATAGGGACATCAAATGAGAGAAAATTTAATGGGATTTATTAAATGACAAAGTTTGGTTTTAAAATGGAACTTTATAAAAAAATTTATAAGTCTAGCAAATTATCAAATGCCTCTTCATGATGGAGTCAACTCTAGTAAGAAATGCAATTATGTATGTAGAACAGGTGAACAGATTAAAGACACAGCATATAAAATGAGTGATACCTATAATTTGTTGGAAGAATAAAAACTTAGTTCAGAAAAATGACAGAAATACTCATGTAGAATTAAGACCATCTATTAGAGCATATAAACAAACTATTATTTGAATATGACTCAAAGAATTAATCAAAACTGTGACAAAACAGATGCAAAGAAATAATTCAACAATGGAAAGAACTATAAAAACAAGTCAACAAGTTACAATTAAAACAAAGCAGGTACAAAATGTTTTAAGAATGGTATACAAATTCATCAATAATTGCTAAGGTTGACAAACTGTATATTAATACATGTTGTAAATGCCACAATACATTTTTTTCATATGTGATGGACATGAATGATTAAGCATAATTCTAGGATATATCAGCAAAAAAAGTAATAATAATAATCACAATTTATTAAAATACAATTATCCACAAGGATAAACAAGGAAAAAGAAGCACAGTATCAGTAATATCAAAATGGAAACTTAAACTTGGAGAATACGCATCAACAGCAAATTAACAGCATAATTCAAATTCAAACATGAATGGCTTCCATTTATTTTAAGTTATACAGAAAGCCAAATTTAAACATTTGCGATATAGTTTTTAAAGGGGGAAGCGACTAATTAAAGAATAAATTTAGAAATATATGAAAATCTTAAGTTTTTTTATGGGTATTGAATATCAAAATAAAATGAAGTGCCACTACTTACTCAATAATATTTTTTCAGGTTTTTTTCTGATAGGTAATTTATCTTTAAATAATTAAACAGTGTAAACAGTGAAGATATTGACATCCAACTCATGTTTAAAAAACTTAAATGTCAAAAAGTTAAGAAGGGAACAGGAAGCCATCTAGTTAACCACAAGTAGAATAACAGTTTGTTTCTTAGAAGTGGCTTCATCGAAAATGGGTCATCTGCAGGTGACCCTCTTAATCACAATGCGCTAAGGTGAAATGCCAAGGAGAACCCACAGTCTGAAAACAGACTTTCTGACATATCCAAAAGCAGATGCAAAGCTGAAGGGGCAGTGGGGGTAGGGGCAGGAGAGGGAATACAAATAATTAATAAACATTTAATGTTATGCATTCATGAACAGGGGACATGGGTCGTGGAAGGAGTTGCAACTGTACACGCCTATTGATTATAAAAATTGCTGCACAATTTTTTGTATTCTGGGCCTTGGCTGCTTTCTAATGCAAGGTCCCTTTACTCTGGGGTACCACAATAAAGGAATAATTATTTCACACCTCGTGTTTGGTCGTTCATTGACTTTGACGCCAAGCTAAGACCCAGATTTGGGGACAATTGCCTTACAATACTTTTTCTTCCTGCAGTTGTTCTTCTTTCAGTATTGGTTAAAACAAGATTTTAACCCATGACTTAATGAATAATGATAACTGCCTCTCCTATGACTGACCTGCATTTTTCAATTAATACTGGAAGAAAAACTGCTTAGACAAGCTAGTTCTTCCTATTTACTCTTGCAATCTGTTAGATAACAAACTTTCAGCTCTAACTCTAATCAGATCATTATTTATGTCTTTTGTTATAGCAAGTGCTCAGTCCCTGATAGATACTTAATCCTAACCTTCCTATGTTGATGCCTAAACTGAGCAACTCCTGGGGTAGAGAGTTCTCAAGACTATAGAGCTTGCCCAGCGAAAGCAGCCATTTTTGTGAGTGGAATTCTGGAGGCCATCCTTGCGACTAGAGCTCACCATGACACATAGGGGAAGGTCCCCTAGCACTGTAAGTAATTAATGGGGCAATTTAAATGAATATGGTTCTGTTTGTTTCAGTCCTGGCATCTTCTTACAGTCCTGGTATCTCCTTACATCTTTCAACTTCAGTATCCATCCTGCAAATTCTAGATTAGCAGGCAACACAAGAATTGCAGAAAACATTGCTTGATTCATATATAATACTAAAACACAACAGGTAGATTCACAAATCAAGTTAAGGGAAAAAAACAAGCAACATTGTGTGAATACAAACCATATTAAATATCTGGAAGTGAGCAATTAGGAAGATTAGAATGATGGCATGTGGGAAAGCTGTTGTAAAAATAAGAAGACCATCCCAAATGCCATAATTCTAAAACAGAACCTACTGATAATTTCCCTACCAATGAAAGTAGAAGCTTAATATACAAAAGCACAACCTTATATTGTGGACTTCCTATGGACACTTTTGGGTACTTTGAAAATTAAAACAAGGAAGGCCTAGTTTACGACAACCTTCGTTCTGAGCTCTTCCTGTTTTATATTAGATAATGTAGATACAGGAATCTAACTTTAGAAGACGGATATAGCTAGATGATTGCCAACTGTACTTCCTTTTTAACTCCAATGAACCAAATATGCGACAGCTGAAATATCATTCCATGCTATGTTTATAAAGCTCTTGGGAATATATTACAAACCCTAGCAAGCAAACCAAACAGAATCCCTTGGACAAATAATCCCCACCCACCACTCACTCCTGTTCCATCCTATTGCTGCACGTGCCAAAACACACATCTGACACAAATGGCCCCATGGAAATAGAAAGCAATGTCTTCATTTATGATGGTCCCACTGGAGAAAAGGCCCATCTGTGCTGCTCTCATTGCATGAGAAATGGACAGAAAAAATGAACAGAGGATTAGGTTATGTGACATATGGTCACACATAGCAATTATTTAAGATATGCTAGGATAATTATTTCTATCACATGTTCCAGATGGACAGGCTGCCAATTCAACCATCATCTATGTAGAGAAGACCTTTGCAAGAATTTAGCGCTGATTATGAGTGCAGTAAGTTGTGTATGAGTAACAATAGAAGCCTCAAACTATTTGTGTTTTTGTTCTGCAAGTTTCCTGCTTGTTTTTTTGAAATGTGTTGATTTGTGATGCCCTTAGGAAGACACAATTCAAGAATTAACTAAAGTAGAATAATTTACAATGGTTGCATTCTGTCACGCTACTGGAGTCATTGGTCTTATATAAATTAATTGCCTGAGAAGTCAAGGAGACAGACAGACAGATATTTATCAGGGAACAAACTCTCCCAATCAACAGCTAACCTTCAGGTTAATTTGCAAAAGTAGTCATATTTTACAGCAGTGAACTACACACTACCCCAAGGGGAGAGGATTTTAAGATGCAAAAAGATGAGAAGACACATAGAAGCATTTCAATCCTTAAATTCACTTCAATGGTCTCTTAACACTCCCCTTGGGTTAAAAGAATTGTGCACACATTGTGGGATTTCCTTGAAAACAGTAAAAAAAGGAGACTGGAGGAATTATCTGCCTCCCCTCACTTCAATGTGGTCTAACAGAAACAGTCTGTAAAAGGAGGAGGGGATTAGCAGAAAACCCTAGTCTTCATCTGTAGTATTGATTCCATGTTATACATTTGCAGTTAAGTATATACTTTTTAGGTCAGGGTATCTCCCACACAATTTCATAACTTGCATTATCTCGACCAGCATGTTTACCTTATAATAGGTAGTTTATGTGTTGACTGTCTATCAAGTGATCTGTTTTTTGCTATATTTTATCTTGGTGATTTATAAGCTCCAATTTATGGATCATGACTTTGTAATAGTGAAGGGGTTTCCATATTCCAGTGTCTCTGTGAAAATATATTTCTGAAACTGCACACTCTAAGAACACCAGAAAGGGCCAGATCAGAGATAAAAGATGAGACTAATCATGATTCCATGAAGAATGAAAAGGCAACCAAGAAAACCAAACAGATACTCGCCATCAGGGCACGGTAAATGCATTATTCAAACTGGAAACTATTCGGTAAACTACTGGGTGAGGGAAGAGAACAAATATGAATAGCATTGGTGTTTATGATATGGCTGCATCCACAGGCAAAAACAAAAAGTGCAGTAGGATGTGTGTGTCTGTGTAGTCACATACGTACACATCACATTCATGTGTGGAATGTAAGAACCAAGGAACACTTGATATTATCAGAGCAGAAATGTCACAGTGGAATACAGTATTGACTTTCTCAGATTGAGATAAATAAAATGAATTGGAATTCATCTTTACACAAAAGGCTCACCAGATCTTCTTCTGTGAACAGGAAAGTCACAGAACAAATGGAGAAACCCTCATTTTAGTAAGAGTGCAAAAGTCGGTGCTTAGATACATTCTCCCTCAAATGAAGAATGTTCTCAATCCAAGGTCAAGATGAGATTTCCCGTGTTACAATGATCCAGTTCTATGCCCCAAACACAGATCTGGAGGAAGCTGATATTGAAAAGTTCCCAGAGTACTCTGCAGATCCACTTCACAAATTAAAACATGTCACAGTCATAATAGGCAATGTGTATATTAAAACTTTAAAGTAAAAAAACATTTGGAATCATGGGAATAAATAGATTTAGTATGTGCAACAAAGCAGGTGATTGATTAATAGAATTCTCCCAAGAACATTTATTGTTTGGGGTAAATAACTTCTTCTAATAAGCTGAAAGATTTAATTGCTGGACAGACAATATAAAAAACACATTGAATCATTACACATTACTTTTCAAGTTAAAATGGAGGTGTTCAGCTTAGCCAAGAAAAGCAAGAGCTGACTGAAGTTTAAATCAAGAAATGAATTCCAATTTAGAAAGCAACAAAATAATCAGATCAACAAGATACAATCTCAGCAATATTTCATATGAGTAAGCAGTGCAGGTAAATAACAGATTTAATATATTAGACTGAATAAACAGAATGTTTTGAGGTTATTCTGGACCAAAATCTGTGATAACATCAGAGGTGAAGCAAAAATACTCCATATTGTAAATAGCAAAAGAGGGAGGGTATCTATTGATTTGTTGAAAATAAATAAGAAAAAAGGAAGGCAGAACATTTCAGCAACAGAAGAAAATTTATCCAAATAAAAAGCAACTGTTTTTTGTCATAACATTTGAGTCTGAAAGTTGGACATTAAGGATATCTGAATGAATTAAAATGAACTGTGGTGCTGGGGAAAACTTTGAGGACAGTGAACAAAAGAAAAACAAGAAGTAGTCATTCAATCTTAGGTAATAAAGCTGATGCTTAACTACTATGGGCATATTATGGAAGCACGAATCTCTGGAAAAGACACTGATGATTGGAAACAGATGGCAATAGAAAAGTTGTCAGAAGAACATAAGATGGTCAGATGTTTCTACTGATAGAACAAGCATTAGCTTACAAAAATTCGGGCAGTTATTTATTCATAGACAATTCCGGCAAATTGATGTCCATTAGAATATGAAAATATGGTAATGACTGAACTACAGAACAACAGCATCCTCTAAGTCATCTAGAGAACATTGTCATTGATCAGTTGATATTGGTATTAATAAAATAAACAACTTTGCATTTCATGGGGAGGGGGTGTGACTACATATTTTGGAAAAAAATGTTTCTTACGTGGTACAGCAACTCCATATTCTTGTGGATTTTCTGCCACTACTTTCTGCTTGAGTTCATTTAACCGAGACCCCAAAGAACCTGAGAGATCAAAGAAAGAAGTGGTTGAATAGACAGAACGAAATGCATATGCGGAAGAAGCCAACCATAAAAAGATATAGGCCAGCATTTGATTAGAGTTTTATCTATCTTGGCTCTTCCCTTAGAATTGAATCCAATAAGATATGATGTGCAATGTTAACAATAGTCTTAAAAGCCTTCTAATAACAAACTGCCGTGTCCAAATAGGTTCGGGGCCTCTGATATAACTCCTCTCCAGATCAGAATGCAAATCTTTTATTTACTCTAGTGGGCATTTCTAGTATTCCAATCCAAACAGCAAGCATGGAATGGAAGAATAGCAATCCTAAACCCTTTATCTCCTCCTGTTCAATGGCTCCCATCCAGATCCCACACACAGCCCAAATCCACTGCAAGTTTAGAATGCTTAGAAATCAAATAACACTATTTTAATTAAGCAAGAGTTTTCTCTGCATGCAATAACAAAGAACAATAGTGTTTGTGTAGAGTGTTATCTCTATCTCTTTCTTTGGAATAATGACAGTGCTGAGCTTGAAACTGCCAGAGCTTGCTCTTCTTTGATAAAACGTTTATCAAAGACAGATCGTTCAGAGCAAAAGGGGAGAAGTTTGAAATTGCTTAATAAGGGATACTGTATGATGAGAATTACTTGTTCCTTTGTTAAGAATGTTAACAGCATACAAGAGCAAGATACACACAACGGAAACAGAGGGTGAAAATATTTTTTCCTGTGGGAACGGTTTGAAACACATGTGAATGAAAAGACTTGCTACTTGTTTCCTGCTTGATTTCCAGTAAAGATTGGAGTAGCCATTTTTCTGGGTTCCATTTTCTCTCTGTATCAGAGAGAGAGAAATTTGGCAAACCCGCTTTTTATGTATTGCTCAATGTTTTCTGATTGCAGAGTAAAAAGCGTAACTCTTTTATTCTTTTAATCTCATTCGGGATGTTGATTTCTACCATCTATGTCAGTTTTTCTGAATCTTGGCAACTTTAAGGCATGGGCTTGCTGGAGAATTCGGGGAGATGATGCTCACATGCCTTAAAAGTTACCAAGGTTGAGCAAACACTGATCTGAAGTATGGCAGCAATCAGTACCCAGTAACAAAATGGTACTCTTTTTATATAGAGCAACTCACCAATTAAAACCACCAGTCTCTTTCTTTCACCAGGCTGCTGCTGATATTTGATGACTTCCTCATATGTGAGAAGTTCTGGAGGGGAGTTTTGTTCACTTTGTTTCACTTCATTTGGATCACTCTGCTTCTCCTTTCGGCTTAGTCGGAAACTTCGTCGCAAGCCAGCTGAAAAGCCAAAAGTAATACTTTTTCTCTGTGTTGTTTAAAGTGCATGAAAGGCTTAATCAACCCCATTTAGACTCTTATCCAATCATCTGGTGTTTCTCAAACTTCAAAAGATTATATTCTCCCCTTCTCATCAAATTGTTGCCAATCAAGTCTCAAACAGTAAAAATGAGATAGATAGATAGATCGATAGATCGATCAATAGACAGACAGATAGACAGACAGACAGACACGCACCATATCACATCAATTATAAGACGCCACCGATTTTAAGACACAGCAGAGACTTCGTGGGCTGCCCTCTGCTAGCCACACTGAGCTGGCACCATCGAATAGAAGACACATCATGAATACAGAGACACCAAAATATGAAAAAACATGTGTCTTATAATCGATGAATATGGTGTATATATATATTTGTGTGTATATAACAGGTAGTCCTCAACTAACGACTGGTGGCTTAGCAACCATTTGAAGTATTTCCCAAAAGGTACTTACAACACTTCCCCACTACACATATAGTCACATGACAGCATTTTAGATGCTCAGCACTTGGCCCACATTTATGGCTGTCCACAGTACCTGAGACCACAATTTACAACGTTTTTGCTGAACAAATGGTTCACTTAACAGTCACAGCATTTGCATAACAACTGGCAGAAGAAAAATTCATAAAAAACAAGACAGTCAAATGATGGATCACCTATATGCCATTTCAACTTACAACCCTAAAGGTTTAAGATCTTAAGCAGAGAACTGACTATTTGAATGTTAAAAACAAAACCAGGGAGGGAGGAAAGGGATCAACAGCTGTCCACAACTAGAAAGGAAATGAAGTGCCAAGAAAGAAACTAGCTCCATTACTCATCCATTAAGTTCAGCCCATTTTTTAATCATGTCCCTGATTGCAGCCATAGACATTTTTCTTTCTCCCATAGAAGTGGGCGGCTAGTATTCTCCCCCAGTAAAGAACATTTTAAGAACAAAGTTTCAGAAAGATTCCTTCAGCCCTCTCTAATCTAACACATTCCAATCTGGTGTAAGGCATCATTGTTAGTTATAAAAAGGAACTATATACAAATGCATTAGGTGTGCAATTTATATAGATTGCAGAACCATTTGCAAAAGAATTGAACTATATACCTTCCTATTTCTAGGGGGAAATCTGGAATACGTATTATTCATTGCAAAGACTGGTACCCACCTATGTATTGTCCATTGAAGTAACCCTCACAGTCACAGTCTTCTGTATAGAAAGAAGAATAAAAGAATAGATACAAATATGTTATAAGTTGCAAGTCACGCATTCTGGGAATAAGAATGCCATCATACATCTTTAAGCACTAACATGAAAACCGTTGGGAAATAAAGAACAGAAGCTAGACAAATTCAGTAAGTAAAGTAGTGTGCCTTGCATAGACGGATTGCTTGGCTCAGAATTTAGGACATCTGAGCCGTTTAAGGCTCAGATGTCCTAAATTCTGAGCCAAGCAATTCTGATAGGGAATGATGGGAGCGATACATTAAAAGGCTTGCTGGTTGAGCAAGGCTAGTGTTTGCTTGTTTGCTTTCCATTTTATGTTTTTTTAACTGATATCATAATAAAAGTTGAAATTGTTTAATTGTGGCCAGCAATGCTGAAATAAATAGATAACTTGGGTGAGGTAGCTTTCTGGTTTTTCAAAGTACAGAAAATATCTAATGAAGTTGATTTACGATAAATAGAGGAGTGCCTTTTTAAAACAAATTATAACTCAAAGTCTGAGTTCAAGAGTACAAGATATGCAGACAACAAATAGTGGACATATAGAAACAGCAGACAGGCAGTCTCTCGTGAGCTTTAAACATGCTTGAAAATTACCCCAGAAGAGTTTTAAAAGTATATAGGTATGGCTGCAGGTATCCATCCCTTCTTTTTCAAGAGTCTCTCACACACACAACAGATGAAAATTGGCAGGGTTTCAAATGTGTGGTGTGGTTGCAATTCAAGTTTTTTACTTCCCCCAACAGATGTCTCTTTATGACTAGAAATAAAGCTTTGTCCCCAAATGATTCTTCTAATGTTAACACAGTGAAACCTGATGAAGAGAGAGTTTTTCAATAGGGGAGATGAAATAGTGAGCGCACATAAAATATCTCCCTGGGAGTAATTATCTGGTATCTTTGTGTGCATATTTCACTTCTGATAAATAAGTTTAGATTCTGAGTCTTTGGTCCCATTGTACTCAGGAGGGGGACCAAGTTTTAAACAGTTTTAGGACTGTCTTCAAAAGAACTCTGTCTTTTACAGTAGTATTTCTCAACCTTAGCAACTTTTGTTTTCATTTCCTAGAATTCTCCATCTAACATGCTTTCAAATGAAAGCAATAATTTGGGCTTATAAGTATGTCTTACAGTTATGTGTGATTTGCGATATAAACCAAGCTGTTCTGACTTATTCCACAAACCATACACTTAATCTTAGATGAGTATGACATGTGAAACAATCCCAGTGGCTGTTTCAAGGTGACAAAATAAGCAGCCAACTCAACTGAAGAATTCAAACAGAACTTGCCAACTGTATTACTGTTCTATAAATCTTTTAATCAGCCTTCCCAACTGGTCAGACTAATTTCCCATCATCTCTTACCAGTTCACAAATTTGGTTGGCCCCAACCCTGTTGGTCTTCTTTCTCTAGAAGTAAAAGTCCTAGATGTTCCCTCAGGTATTTGGCCACATAGATAAGCCAGGCCTGACAATTGGTTTGTCTACTTTTAGTCTTCACTGATAAGAAACAGAATGATTTTTAAGCCCTGGCATGCATTGTATTACACTGCTCAACATTTACTTTATATATTTCTGTTTTTTGCTTTTAACCTTCTATGTACCACCTAGAGTGACTGTTTTGAGATGTGTGGCTATATAAATTGTATAAACAATTATCTGGAAACTGCCATGCTAGAGACAGCTCTTCCGATCATTCTGGCCAAATAAGCAGCAAATAACCTTGATCTTGTTAAACTAATATAAAAAGCACAATGTTCATCATTAGAAGGAAAGTATTTTTATTTCTTTTTTCCTTAACTGGATTTGGTTCCTTATTTATCTATTTATGTAAAAGATTTATATGTCCTTCCATCTTAAGTAACTTGAGTATCTCACAAAAGTAAAACCAATAAGCAAAACAATAATAAAGCAGTAAAAACAGTAAAACAATGAAATAAAAACTTGCACAGTAGTTGTCCCCTTGGGATGTCCACTGCAGGCTCTGCTGCCCTCCTTCCATACTATCTGCCTACACAATCTAGTAAAACATCAGGTCTCTGTATACTTTCACAAAAGGTTAGAAGGATGGAGGTTGTCAAATCACCAATGGGAGGGTGTTCCAAAAAGTAGGAGCAGCCATGGAAAAAGTATGTTTCCAAGGTTCTACTAGATGGGATTCCACTTAAGCAACAGCTACACTAGGAGACTGTCCCAAGAGTTAAATCAAGGCAATTAAGTTTAAACTCCTGCATTATTAATACTGGTAATAAGATTTTTATTTATAAACTGATCAGTTTTTCTTATTTGAGGCAATTGTTAAGTTGAAAAAAAGAAATCCATCACCCCAGTACATTTTTCTGAAAGGTGCAAGGCCAGATTAAAAGGAAAAAGAAGGAAAAATAGCAACACATTGTGGTTCAACAGGAAATTACCTGCTGTGTTAACAAAAGCTCCCAGAAATAGCACAATAGCTTTTTAAGAAACAGCAGGAGTTTAATCCGTGTGATTATCACTCACAAAAAAATAAATTACATAGTAAAACTGAGCAAATTAATAGCTAAGAAAAATTAAATGAGATTGACATAAGAGGCCCTGAATGTATATGAGAAAAGTTTGTTTTTTCCCTTTTATGAGGCTGTAAAACACTGATTTCCATTGCAGACAGAATAATTGACTCAGAGTCAATTTGGTATAGTGGTAAATATATCAGGCTAAAAATCAGAAGACCATGAGTTCTAGTCCTGCCTTGGGCACAAAGTCAGCTGGGTGGCTCTGGGCCAGTTATTTTCTCTCATTCCTAGGAGTGAGGTAGTGGCAAACCACATCTGAAAAACCTTACCAAGAAAACAGAAGGGGGGGGGAATCCATGGATTGCTAATAGGTTAGGCAAATGACCCTTCTACTGTGCTGGAATGGAATAATCACAGAAAATTGAATTTTGAAGCCAATCAACCAGTGATTAAATGTTGAACCCCACCCAGTGTCATGAGATGGGTGGCTATACAAATATGATAAATAAGTAAGCGTTTTAGCATTCTAATCTCAATAGTCCAAAAATCCATTCGAATTTCAGCATTTCAACACATTTCCAATCATTATATTGCTTTTGTGTTGGACATTTCATCTTCTGAAACCTGTTCTGAGCTCACTTTCTTTGCAAATCACTTCTTCTCTTCTCTTCTCCTTTCCTGCCCTTATGCTTGCTTCTCCTCAATTTCCACTTAGGTTAATCAACTTGCAATCTTTTTATTTAACCTGGAGGCAAGTTACAGTATATATACTGTACGCTCTGCATATGCACTTTATATTACAGTAAGACAGCAAAATAATATTTAAATATCATCACATTGAAATAATACATTTAGATTTTTGAGCATGCCTTGTTTACTTATACTTTTTCCTAACATGGAGGAGTAAAATTGGACCAGATGTTATCTAATAAACCCCATTATTTTAAATCTATCACTAAATGAGCATTCATTGACTTTAAAAAATGCATATAGCACCCACAAAGCAACATAATGTATGAAGCTGCTCACAAACCATTTTTCTTCATCAGGAAGGCTTCAAATCCTCAGTCTTCTCAAACTCCCCTCCCCCTCAAATTCCATGTTCTTTCCATATAAGTGCCTCACTGTCTTCTCAAAAGTATGTCCAGATGACTTTTTAAAAGTATTTTTGATGCAGAATCAATTATGGAAAATGATAAACAAATGCACAATTGCATCATCCATTCCAGCTGAACAATCTAAGCTCTCTGCATCCGCATCTTGATTTGTTTCACTGCAGGAAGGTTTGAAAAGACAGAAAATGTCTCTATTGGTGCTGTCACTCCAGAGCAGCTGGAGAACCTACCTTTCTCGGAAGACTGATCATCTGCGGTTGGCATGAAAAGACAGAGGTAAGATTGTTAAAACAAGGCCTCAAAAAAAATGCCTCAAGGGAATCTTTGTTCAGTCCAATTGCTTACAGGCAAGGAAAACACCCCATATTATGTTGACAGGGACAATAATGACATTATCTTCTACTTATGACTTGGACCAAAAATACATATAGACAACACTATATGTATACACAGAGACCTAACTGAGAAACAAATTAAGTATCTAATCCAAAAAGACATAGTTGGGCCAATGGGAATAGCATGAGGAAGAAAGGGTTAATTTACATTGAATTATAATTACAGAAAAGCTTTTATAAAATGATGCATCGTTGGTACATGGCACTAGATACACTGTCAAAAATATATAAAGGTATT
>JANHFO010009888.1:0-12604 GCA_032468095.1 Pareas carinatus | reverse complement strand
CTTGCAGCAGCTTACCAGATGGTCCACTGTTTCTTCAGTTTCTTTGCATAGGCGGCACTTACTGTCTGTTGCTGTCTCCTCGAAATTCATTTATTTGGATGGTGATGATGATGATGATTTGGTTAATGTTCAATTTGATTCACTGTCTGGGACTGGTGAAAATGTAACATTTCAAGTCCTAACCAAGAACCTAAGAGTTGTTCAGGTAGTGTCTAAGTATGTAGGCAGTTCCGAGTAAGATTTTTTTTGCAAAGTCAGAATATTCAGATTATTATTATTATTGTTGTTGTTGTTGTTCATCTCACAGTCTGCCAGACATTGAGACTGGGTTTGGCATTTTGTCTACCTATCGAGTCCTTACGGAGGACCTCGGATAGGTTGATGCGGATTATCATTATCTTTAGATTTATTATATCCGCCTAGTCTGAAAATCTATTTCTCCTTTCTCAAAAAGGACCATGCTCCTTTGCCACAGTGCCAAAATGCAAACCTGTCCCTTTTTTTGTTTTTTTCCAGGGCATCTCTTTTGATGTTGTCCATTGAATCCTAAAACCAGCACTTCCGTTTTCTGCCTTGTTTTAAAACAAAAACGGCCTGCAAATTCCTTCCTGGCAGCGATTCCGGGACACTTCCAGCTCCTTGTAATTCTCAGCATTCTTCCGGCATTCCCATCATTGGAACAGCCTTTTTGCATCGTCCAACCATTTATTTAATTTTGAGTCCACGGGTTATTTAAAAATAAATAAATAACATTTAAACAGGCGAGGAATTACAGTTGTGCTTTTGGCGGGTTGCACCACAAAGTGTGTGCTTGTCGCCCGGTTGTCACAGTTGTGCTGAAGGGACCGGCAGAGAAGTCAGCAGGGCCCCTCTTTCAAAACTACTCAGGCAGTGCGTTGGATAATCTTAATTTTGCAGTCTTACCCGTTACATAAAATAAAATTCAATTAAACCAAAGAAATAGCCCATTTTGAACCTTAACATAGCTAAAAAATAAAATTTTCCTTCTTCTTTTTGCTTTGACTTCCTCTAACATCCTCGCTGAGCATTACTTTTTGGTGTGCGTATCCCAATTACGACTGTGTGTTGGTCCTACAGCTTGCATGCTTAGTACCGAGGTTGCACTCAACAGACAGCGATTAAGACATTTTTATTCTCTGGGTACTTAAATTTGAGGAATGTCTTATCTTGCAGTATGTTTTTACTCTCTGCCTCATTTGGCTGGGTATATTTTTAGTGTCGGGCGATCCAAATTTATTATGTATTTTTGCTGACCTGGTTCCTTGAGTCTCCTGGACAATGGCTGGTATACATATTCCTTAATTCCTTAATATATGGATGTGTAAAGGGGAGACATGTAGTCATATATCCTTGATTTTAATTATATGTCAGCACAAAAACATCTAACACAATATATATGTGCTCAAATTGACACAAGTCAGAGGCACCAGCCTGAAGATGGTGAGTGAGACCTCACCGAAACGTTGCCAAGAAACTCGCAATCTTACACGGGGGGAAAAACCCGAACATGCTCAAACCTACATAACTATACCCGTGAAAACCTACGAAAACATATATATACACACACACACACTTTTGTAATAATGAGGAAAGTGGGGAACCTTAACATTTAAATATTAATATTCTATGTTGAGGCTATAATTCACTGGTGGTATTTTGCCTACAGAATAGTTCAGGTTCACTTTTCCAGATCTCCAGGTAGAGCTGGGAAATTCTTGCCTGAAACCCTAAAGAACTGTTGTCGATCAGTGGGCAAATATTAACTACAGTTTGTTTTGTTGTTGAAAATTAATCTCAAAATATTCAGAAGAAAGATCAGTGTAAAATAATACAAGCTTTATTGTGCTCAGGAGTGCCAGATTTTGATTGCTGGAACATCTTATTATGATTTTATTAATGTTTGTTGAATAAATAATATATATTTTACTCAACATTTGGACTTAACTATACTGTACAAGTCATCAGTAATCTCCTCAGCTACATAAGTGAGTCGATCCCATTATTCGGTTTGTACAAGCTAATGTTTTAGAAAGGAAGAGAGATTCAAAGGACCTATGTTTAGAATTCAGTTAAGGGTAAACTTATGAATTGTCAGTCCATGATTAATGTGATAGAAAGTCTTGCTTATCATTCAGAAACATCAATAAAGAAGCAAAACAAAAGCAATTAACTTACAGAGAATGCAGCAGAAACTGGTTACCTAAATTGTATGTCTCTGTTATGTTACTCAATTGCATATAGTTCTGACAGCACACTTTCTTTTTCATTGGATCCATTATCTCGCCAGGTAATCTGAAAGTCTCCACCTCTCTTGCTTCCGTTTAAAAAACACCCATAAGTTGCTTGAAATGTGATCCAAACTGCCAACTATTTATCGTTTCTTATGAAATTGATGCTCCTTACTGCGGGGATACATAATTTGTGGACTGCTTATGTTGAGGCTAAAATTTTGAAATCTGTTTTGGATAATTTGGGTGGTTTTAAGGGGAAGGTAGGTCCCTTAAACACAAGCTTAAGTGATTTAAACTTCACATCAGTTATGAGCCTGTTTCTCCAAAGGGTCTGATAATTAGAATCAGAATTTATTTTGCCATGTGTGTCAGGCCACACAAGGAATTTGTCTTCAGTGATCATGCTCGATATCTCCATACATACACAACAAAAATACAAGCAAGATACATTCATAGACAGTTTAATAATAATAATATTTTTATTTATACCCCGCCCTTCTCCCGAAGGACTCAGGGCGGCTAACAGTTTGAATAAATAAGCATAACACAATTGTTTGTATATATATGCATAATTGTGATCATCTGTATGTATGAGCATATATAGGCATAATCAATTGTGTGTATAAGCATAAGATATATTCATAGTCATAAAGTTCATAACATTCATCATGTCACATTTCATCCTGGCACAAAGACACCCGCACTAACACTGTCTTGAAAGGCAGCTATTTAGTAGGTTGATGACATGATGGAAGAAACTGTCCTTATGTCTACTTGTTTTGGTTTGCAATGCTCTGTAGCGGGGTCCAGAGGGAAGAAGTTGAAACAGATTATGTCCAGGGTGTGAGGGCTCCATAATTTTTTTGCCCCCTCTCTTTGGATCATTCAGTGTACAGATCTTCAATGGAGGGGAGTTTTGTAGCAATTATCTTTCTGCAGTTCTAATTATTCTTTGAAGTCTATGTTTATCTTGTATTGTTGCATTGCCAAACCAAACAGTTATTGAGGTGCAGATTACGGAGTGTTAGAGATGTTAGCATACCAATGAATGATTCAATCTAGTATTAGATATTGTAGAAAGACGGCCCACTTCTTATTATATATGTTATAGGAAGTGGCGGCAGTAAAAATATTTCCTCATTTCAAGACAACAGCCGTTTCAGAAAATTAGCTGTCTTTTGTGTCCAAGAATATCTTGGTTTCTTGTTATTTCCCTTGTTTGTGTCTGCAGTCTTTACTTAGTCCTGATTTAGAACATGTATCCCTCCTACAGATGGTCTTTCAAAGTTGTCTTGAGTTTCCAGAAACAACACATTTGCGACACCTGAAAAAATAAGTGTATCATGGCATACGTTTCCTTAAACTGTGGTTCTAAGACATCAGATGCATACAGTACATCTGCCCAGAGGCATGCTATTTGAATTGAGTGACCTTATGCATCTTGTTAATAATACACAAATAGATGATCACATTTAATTACAAGTACAGGTTACTTGTATTTACAATCATTAATTTATTGACTGTTTGAAGTTATGACAGTGTGAAAAATGTGACTTATGACTAGTCTTCACACATATGACCATTGCAGCGCTCTGTGATCATGCGAACAAATTTGGGCACCTGGCAATCAGCAACAGCTGCAGCATCCCAGGGTCAGATATCTCCATTTATAATCTTCCCAATCTTCCAATAAGCAAAGCCAATGGAGGAAGTCAAATTCATTTAACATTTGCTTAATGACTCAATGGCTGTGGCAAAAAGGGTCATAAAAGCAGGCCCAGCTCACTTAACATCCACATTCCTTAGTGGTGGAAGTTCCAGTCTCAATTGTAGTAAATCAAGGATTACCTGTATATGTCATCACCATAAGTTCATCTTGGAAAACGTGGTATCCTTGGTGCCATCTTGGAAAGCTGCATTATTCTGGCCATTTTTAAAAAATACTATTTTATATCTATTTTTTAATGTTTATGTGAAGTCCTCCAGGCAACCTTCTGTGATCTTGCGCTTCCGAATGTGTGGGGCTATTGCGCATTACTGGCAAAAAGAATGGTATATATTAAATTGCAAGATAAACTAGTAGGTGACATTATGAGGTCATATCATAGCATTGTCAAAGTAAATAAGGGGGTCAGATTCAAAAGCATTTTTATTTCTCAGGGCAGATGCTATTCTTGAATGAAGGCATGTCATAAGGGTCAGAATATGAAACAACTGGATTACAATTTCTTAGGAAGTTGTCCAGATGATGCATTCCTTATATAATTCAACATGCAAGTGGAAGTGTATATTATCATCTCTCCTTTTTAGAGTTATCCTCAGGACATAACTGAAGAGCTGCTCTCTATAAGTAAAACATGTTTACCTGCAGACTTTGCATTCAAAGACTTTCACATTTGTTGTATACCTGATAATTCAACACATTATACATAGGTTCCCCAGAGCAGTCAGTCAGAGGGTACTCATAGAAACCAGATCTTGAGTGACATGTCGAAGATGCTCACTGCTCGCCACACATTGAACAGTATATGGGAAAATATAAACTGAATGGGTTTCTTTCTTCTGTGGACATAGGCTTGTTGTTATTTTTAAAATCACAATATTGTATAGATGTTAATCAGAATGTTTTCTACCAACAACAATTTTGCAAATGGCCATATTTAATAAAGTATTCTGAATTTTCCTCTAGAAATTCAGTTTCAAAATATGCTGTATTTCCAAATATAGATTGTGGTGTTCCATTTGACTAAATGCTATCTGTTTCTATGTATTATTGATGCTAATTATAATGTGTTCTATTTATTAATGCTTTCATAATGTTATTAGAATTGGAATTAGAATTCTTTATTGGCCAAGTGTATGAGTGGACACACAAGGAATTTGTCTCCAGTGCATATGCTCTCAATGTACATATAAGCTACAAGTGATATGATCATAATCATAAAATACATTCATCATGTCATCATGTCATGAACATATTCATCATGTCATAAAAATATATTCATCATGTTCTAAGATGCATTTTTGTGATAGGCATAGAACAGTTACAGAATCCTAACTGAGCAATCTGCAAGTCATACTAGGGTACTAAATAAAACAACTGCTATAGATTGTAGGATGCAAGGAACAAGTTAATTGTCATGAAAATAATAGAATAGGTAATAGGTAATAGGAAAGATGAGAAGAATAATAGTGATACATCCCTACTAGGTAGATTAATGGTGTTGAGGAGGTTAGTTGTTTAGCAGAGTGATGGCATGGGGGGGAAAACTCTCCTTGTGTTTAGTTGGTTTGGTTTGCAATAGTCTATACCAAAGTTTGGAAGGAAGAAGTTGAAACAGATTATGTCCAGGATGTGAGGTGTCTGTAGTTATTTTCTCAGTCCTCTTTCTGGCTCATGCAGCGTACAGGTCTTCAATGGAGGGTAGGTTTGTAGCAATTTTTTTTTCTGCAGTCTTAATTATCTGTTGAAGTCTGTGTCTGTCTTGTTTGGTTGCAGTGTCAAAACAGACAGTAATAGAGGTGCATATTATGGACTCAGTGATTACTTTGTAGAACTGTATCAGTAGCTCTTTGAGTAGCCTGAGCTTCCTGAGTTGGTGCAGAAAGAACATTCTTTGTTGTGCTTTTTTGATGACATTTTTGATGTTAGTTGACCATTTTAAGTCTTGAGATATTATAGAGCCTGGAAACTTGAAGGTCTCTACTATTGATACTGTGTTATCTAGTATTATAAGACATGATAGAACAAAAGGGCTTCTCCTAAAATTTCGACAATTTGAGTGAGTTCAGATCAAGATTATTTCTGCCGCACCACAAGGCTAGTTGTTCAGTTTCCCATCTGTAGACGGATTCGTCGTTGTCACAAATAAGGCCAATCACTGTTGTGTCATCTGCAAACTTTAGTAATTTAACAAGATGTCGTCTTTGGTATATAAGGAGAAGATAAGTGGAGAGAGCACACAGTCCAGTCGTGGGGGCTCCTGTGCTGATTGTTTTACCTGCTGCTTCCTGTCTGTTAGAAATCCATATGCAGGTGTGGGCAGGCATGGCTAGCTTAATCAGTTTAGTTAGAAGAATATCAATGATGGCATTGAATGCAAAACTTGAGTCTGCAAAAAGAACTCTTGCATATGTCCCTGGAAAATCCAGATGTAGTAGATGTAGTGCAGAGCCAATCATCTGCAGATCTATTTGCTCGGTAGGCAAATTGCAAGGGGTCTAGCAGTGGATCTGTGGTGGTTTTCAGGCGACCATCACTAGTTTTTCAAACGTTTTCATAATTACAGATGTCAGTGCAGTCATTTAGCTCCTTGATGGTGGGTTTCTTTGGTACTGGGATGATAGTAGATCGTTTGAAGCAAGAAGGAACATAGCACATCTCTAGTGATTTATTAAAGATGTGGGTGAAGATTGGGGCCAGTTGATCAACACAAGCTTTCAGACAAATGTGGCAAGGAATTACCTTGTCTGGGCCTGGTGGTTTTGCAGGCTTTTTAAAAAAATACATACATAATATGTGTGTATCACCTGGCAGTCACCAGGGTCTACTCTTTTTCTATTTCATCCTGTGTGAGGTATGGTAAGTGATTGGTTCAACACCCCTTAAAGATTTATAGATATTGTGAATAAAATTTTAACATCAGCTCCTAGTCCTAATCAGATATTCAAATTGCCAGCCTTAAGGCATGCGGTCCCACTTTTTCTTAAGTGATGATCTTTAAATGTGTTGCTCAGTTCTTGATCTTCTTATGATTATTCTGTTCTATTATGCTTCTTATGATCACAGTGCTTCAGAGATGGTAAATGCTGTAATCAACATTTCTCTTCTTTGCAAATCTTAAATGTATGTAGATCCTATCCAGCTCTGGCTTGTGTGCTGGTAACTTCAGCTTCTTCAGTCACAATCTCTGAATTTTCCTTGTTTGTGTACTTACAGTGGTACAGAATATCTTTTGTGGGATTTTAGAGTGAATGGTGTTCTCTCTGTCCTAGTGAAAATAAACACACACAAAGACAAATACACCCAAGTTGTTCTAATGCCTTAGGCCTATAAACACCTTCTGATTTTTGCTATTCTTTCATGGTGCCTAAAAGTAATATGCCTTATTCTACCAACTGATAAGACAAAGCAAGCAGTTTTTAACTAAAACAGAATCTGAGCTCTAATGAGAGTAGTTTATGTTTTGGTTGAACCTCTGGAGTGACAGAGGTCTAGCTGAAGAAGACAATTAATCAGAAATTATAGGAGTTCATCCTCCCTTATTGTCACACAAGGAGAAGGACTGAAGCTATTGGTTAGAAATTTTATCAGGGTTAACTCTGCCTTGTTACTAATATTATTCTTGAATAGATTCTCTGTTTAATGTCAAACAGGTGCATATTGAGTTAATTGAAAGCACCAAATTGTCTCCACTATGTATAAAATTTTAGATTCGAATAATGTGAACATTCTTCTCCCAGCAATGGTGAAATAAATTTAAAAAAAAGTTTTATTTATTATCCATTTAAATGTAATTATACTAAATCATGATACCGCATCAGAGTAGCTCAGGAGGGAGTTTGATTAATCCTAGAGTTAATAAAATTCCTGTTGTCTTAAATGAGACTTCACTAAGCCTATTGTTATTCACAATTATTCCATTAATTGGCTGTTATTTGTTTTGGAAACTATTTGATCAGAGGATAAACTTTGAATTGTTTAATATGCTTTGTGACTGATTCAAGTAAAAATGTAATCTTAGCTCTTTCAGTGACTGAAAATGGCTTTACATTAACTACAAAACTTTAAAGTTTGACACTTTCAGTAGCATTTAAATGAATGAATATTTCAAAGTTTTGACCGTGATTTATTGAACTTGGTCTCTAACTCAAACAAAAGCTTTACTCCAGAAAAGGACATTTTAAACCTCAGGACTGAATTCAGCCATCACAACAGTCACCTTTCAGCTACCAAGTAAAACTTCTCCCTTCTCCAAGCTTCTTCTTCAAGGGAATATAGCAGTGTCAGCTCGTTTGGAACATAAATTGGGAATGAATTGAGTCAATTCAGATTAATTGCTGGGGCATTTCTAGGTGGCCAGTGTGTCTAAGACTTGTGATTCCAGAATAATCTGCAGCCCAAATTGATCCAGACAAATGTTTATTGCTTAAAGTTCAGCTTTCCATTTGTTTTAAAAAAAGAGTGAAAATATATTCATGATTTAAAAAGTGCTTAAAAAGTTAAAAATATATATACAATAATGACTTATTACACTTATGACCATGACAACATCCGCCATGGTCACATGATTTACATTCTACTGACTCACATTTATAACTGTTGCGGTGTCCCAGGGTCATGTGATCCCCTTTTGCGACCTTCTGAAAAGCAAAATCAATGGGGAAGCCAGATTCACTTAACAATCATGTTGCTCTTTTAACAACTATAGTAATTCACTTAACAAATCTGGCAAGAAAAGTCGTAAAATGGGGCAAAACTCACTTGACAAATTTCTTACTTAGCAATATAAATGTTGGGCTCAGATGTGACCGCAAGTTGAGGACTATCTGTATTTTAAAAGCAAGAAAAATATTATTTAAAAAATGTGAAATTGACCATCATTAATTAGCAAAGGGTCCCCCCCCCTGTCCCAAGGCTTGTTGCTTGTTTGGAGAAAACAGTTCCCATTAAATGGAAGTGCACTGCACAAGAAAAGTGCTTCCACAAAGAAGAGAGGGTCCAATCTATTCTCCAAAGCACCTGAAGGGAGGACAAGAAGCAACGGATGAAAACTAATCAAGGAGAGAGCCAAACTAGAGCAAAGGAGTAACTTCCTGCTAGTTAGAACAATTATTCAGCGGAACAACTTGTCTCCAGGAGTTGTGGCTGCTCCAACACTGGAATATTTTAAGAAGAGATTGAACAACCATTTGTCTGAAATGGTATAGGATTTTCTTCCTGAACAGGGCGTTGGACTAGAAAGTCCCTTCCAACTCTATTATTTTGGCTGATCTAACCATGGAGTTTTCACTTCCTTCCCTATCTAAATGTTTTAGTTCTTATTCAGATGTTTGTTTCTTAGCTAAATGTCTGCTGAAAATTACTGAGAGAGATTATTATCATGCCAATGCACGGCTCTTTGTTTTGGTCCTGCAAATATACACTTTTTAAAAATGAAATTTTAACATTTAAAATGCTGCTTAAGTAATTTGCACTATTCAGAAAACAAAAATAACTTTTACCTTACCATAATAACCCTCATAAATGAGGTTATGTACTGGTCAGAATGAATTACTTTAGAATTCAATTGCTAAGTTAAGCTACTGATTTGTTGTCTCTTGATAACTCTTTATAAAACCATTGAGATGAAATAGAATAAGTGTAAAGAGTCTGACTGCTTTGCTTTTTATAAATCACTGTGGATGTTGAGATACATACGTGTGTGTGTGTGAGGGAGAGAAACCACAAATCCTGTTACAAAACTAAAAACAAACAAACAGTATGCCCTCTAGACCAAATGCTTTTTTTCACTATAAGTCACAGTCAGCCAATCAATACTTATTAATTTGAGCATACCTTTAGAAGAACAGGTGATCTATTAATCATTGCTGATATTTTAGTGGCTATAAACAAAAAAAGTCTAGGTTGGGTAGAATACAGATGCAATTAAACCAGTATATCCAGTTTTTCATTGTAAGTGTAAATTTTTAAAGTTTTAAACTTGCTCCTTAAAATGAGAATGACTGGCAAAGAGCTCAAAGGAAGATTTGGATGGGATGCTACTCCCTAAAGGAGTGAGTATACTATCCGGGGTACTCTTGGACTTAAGGCTCCTGTTAGACCAGCAGATGAAAGTTGTGGTCAGGGGGACTTTTAATCAACTGCTACTGATTTGCCCTCTTTGAGCTTTCTTGGATCAAGAGTTGCTAACTATGAGGACTTATACCCCTGCCATACTCTAGATAGACTCACTTCCATTCTTTCAGTGTTGATGAGAACTCAGAAATGATATCTGGTATATTGTCTTGGCTACATTAGTTGCTGTTTAGTAAGAAAACAGAAAACTACTTCTTATTTGTTAACTGCTATTTTAAAAAATACTGTGTCTAGTCATGGAAATGCAAAACCTGAAAATTTTCCTGAATTCCGAACCACTTTCATTTCTGAAAATAAAGAATACTGAAGGGAGTTTTCAGGATATGAGGAAGCATAATGGAATGTCTCCTGGTACATCTTTATCTCATAAAAAAAATGTTATATATGCTTTTCTATAGTTGCTTCAGCGACATGCAAAACAATGCTGGAATATTTTTTTTCTTACTTCATTAGAACAGAAATTCATTTAAAAGCCAGAATCCTGTATTAGTCTTCACTGTCCTAAAGTAGTCTCAGATATTTTAGCAAAGGCTAATGATTTTGTTCTTTAATAATGCTTGATTGACAGCTCAACCACCATCTTTCCTGTTGGGAGATGTTATGTGTGAGATCCCTCATTACACGTGACAGAAAACAAAATAATACTTCCATCATAAAATAGGTAGAAATTATTACATTATGTCTTTTGTGCTTCATGTCAGGATATTGAACCAAGATTTATTAGGGTTTGATAGCTAACATAACCAATACAGTTTTAGAGAAGCTGTACATGAGGAGAAGAAATCATCTGAACCAATTGCATTCTGACAGATAAAACAGTTTCTCTGATTAAAGTTTTCCATTACCAACCTAGAAAGGCTAGCTGATGAGTGAAAATATGATTCTTTCAGTTTCATATAACTTTCAAAACTTGGACATTGTTACACACACACACACACTATAGAGAGATGTGTGGATGGCCATCCTAATCAACCAAGGTTTAGCCTTTTTAAAGAATTTGATATTTGCCAATTATTAAGCATGCATTAGATTGATACACACATATGGTTGTTGCTGGCTATGCATATGGATCGGCAACTTTTTCAAGTGACATTTTGGCATATAAATACAGAGAAAGAGAATTAGTAAACTAGACACTTATTTTTTTTCCTGCTACTATTGTTTATTTTCTTATAAGGTACCACAAATCATAGCTGACATAATGAGCTTGTATGCAGAAAGTGAGATTCAATACAACTTCAGTTCTGGTATCTCTAACGAAGAAAAGCAAAGGAGAGAATAGTCCACATATGGGAAACTGCCAGTCAATGTGCACAATGCAGAAAGAACAAAAAATTGCCTTCTATATAGCAGCCAACTATGTCGTTACTCAAAAAAGCATAATACAATAAGAAGTTTCCTTTGTTACTTTGATTATTGTATTGTTTTCCTGCTATTTTATATATATGTTTAAATAACACACATGACTGTATAAAAACTTAAGTTATGTAAGGGAAATTGACTTGAGATAACAAGAAATCAGTAAATATAATAAATCAGTAAATTATAATAATGCATCCATCTGGAAAAAGATCATATATTCCAAAAATAATATTTCCATGGGCACCGCCCTCTTTTTTTGAGAAATTTCCAATTGATTTATTGCAAGAAAGAGTGAAGGAAAGGGAGAAAGACCTGAAAAGACTGAAGGAAATACTTGCAAACACTTTCTAACCAATGTTTATCTGCTTTCTCTAGACAGTATCTTATAATCAGGCAATTATTTAAATTCACAATTTTCCTGAGAAATTAACTGTGATACATTCCTTTTTTTCCCAACACCTAATCTCAATTAAAATTTTATATCGTTAAGGCTACAGTCCTATTCTCACTTACCTAACAGTAAATTTAGTAACAGTAGTTCTAATAGGCTTATCTTTACAGTTACAAATTTACTCAGGATAAAACATTATCACAAAACATTCATTCAGCAGCATGTTAACATTAGAAATAATTTACTTTGTAAGTATTAAAATATCTAAAAATAATCCATTAGCATTAGCATTTTAGTGAATAAATGGATTTAATTCACAGAGGCATTTTCAGTAAACTCAGTTATATTCCACAGCATGCTCAATAATCAAATCTGTATGTCTCAATTTTTAAAACATAAACAGGTTATTGGACAAACGGGTAATCTTGTTTCAGAGACCTTAGTGATTAAGTAGTGCCTCAATCAGGGGTTCACAGCTGCATAAAATCTTGATAAATGCCCATTGTTTCTTTTAGCAGAGAAGGGACCTTGGAGGTCTTCTCATCCAACCCCCTGCTCAAGCAGGAAACCCATTACCATTTCAGACAAATTATTGACCAACCTCTTAAAAACCTTCAGTGTTGGAGCACCTACAACTTCTAGAGGCAAGTTGCTCCATTGAATAAGGCAATGTCGGCTGGTGACCCCCAGGGGGAGAGCCTTCTCTGTGGCCGCACCCACCCTCTGGAACGACCTCCCCAC
>JANHFO010009887.1:11909-22566 GCA_032468095.1 Pareas carinatus | reverse complement strand
CAGCTATATGAATGAATGAATGAATGAGTGAGTGAGTGAATGAGTGAGTGAGTGAGTGAGTGAGTGAGTGAGTGAGTGAGTGAGTGAATGAATGAATGAATGAATGACTATAAAATTCCAAGCCACCTGAGACAGAAGCATTTCCTAAAAGATATTCCTCCACACGGGGTATCTACATAATTGTATGTATATATTGAACTTAATGTATTGTTGTGTGCAGAACTCTGTATAAAAGAATTCACATGATAACTTTAACATTCTGTCCAAAGATGCATTGTTTAAAACATGTGTAAATATTGTCAATGTATATCTTGCAGTTCTGCGACTAGATGCTATACCTGAACCTTTCAATTCAAACTTTGGAGATCTATCCTACTACAATCCAATGGCAACCAATGAAAACCCTGTCCAGAACCACAAAGAAACATCATACAATGCAATTCCAATGGATGACATGACATCATCACAACCTTCAGCAGAAATGCATAAAGTCAGATGTTAGAGTTAAAAACATATAGATCTTTTGCCGCTTGTGGCCTATAGAACATTTGAATGCGTGTAAGAAGTGATGATTGCAGGTCATGTCATACTCTTTTTACCACTCCTTTGCATATGTGAGTGTATGTATATATGCTATCCCACCAGAAGAAATGCTGGCAGACTCACAAGTGTGAGTAGACTTCAAAGAACACGGAGTTCTTGTTCTGAAGTAGCCTTTCTTTGTTCTTTGATCGATAATGGTTTATTGATGGACATTTGATACCTCTCCTGTTATCCACCAAGTGGTAATTCTACACATATGAACCAGTCATATATGCAAGGTCTGGTCTATTTGATTATTTTAGATGTCCAGGCTATGTATTAAACAAAAACAAATCCAAACTACTTATATAAAAATGTTTGAATAATTTTCTTTTAAAACTAAATCATTTTAAAGAAGTTATTAACCATAACTGAAAAATAAAGGATTATTTACAATCAGTGTGCTTCAGACTGAGCAGCGCTAAACTTTTCTACTTGATAATATCCTCAAAATATGTGCTAACGTCTATTAAAAACATGACATTGGACAAAAGGGATTATTTTTTGCTGCTTTAAAGAAGAGCAATATTCCAACAATTCAGTCATTGAATGAAATTAGATAAATATCACAAAATTAGTGATAATTTGCAATAGTGGCAAATATCTATAGAATGAAGGTTCTTTCTCTGAACTTGTGGGTTGGTTTTTGAACATTTTGTTACCAGACTAGGTAACATCTTGTTATGTTTCCTAGTCTGGTAATGAAATGTTGAGAAACAAATCCAGAAACTTGGAGAAAGAACATCCTCTCTCATTAGTGATAATATACAATCTAGCAAATCCACTTCATCCTTCCAAATACTAATTCTAATGATATTTAGAGTTGAGCAATTTTTTCCCAAGGAGCTACTTGTTTAATACTGAGCTGGTAGACTATCTTCATGGCACTGCTTCAATTCAGTGGCAAAAATGATAAGCTTTGGCCATGTAGATTTCCCTCATTTTTTAAAAAGATTTTTTTTGTTGCTCATAAATCATAATCAAGTCTCGGGAGTTTTCTTTTTCTGTAGTTTGCTCCAATTGAAAAAAAGAAACAGCTTACAACTTTCATCTCTGCCCATTCTAGTGACATTACCAGATCACCCTCTAGCTTTTCTGGAAGAAGTTCTGAGAAAAAAGGAATGTGGAGAAATGCTCCAGGATTTAGCAGGAGGGTAATATTGTTACAACAGGTTTGTTTTTACTGTGGCAGAGCATCCTAATTTTCTTTTATATTACCTACTAAATAAATTATTAAATCATTGAATTATCACTGGTAGGTCAGTTTAGAATCAATAGTAACATTCAGTGATGTCTCCTAAATTTGCTGAAATTGCAACTGCCCAACTTTCCGAATTGCAAGCTATTTGGGGATTCAGGGAACTGGAACTCCAACTTATCTGTGCCACACCAGAAGTTAACAGAATGATAGCGTTGGAAGGGTCCTTGGAGGTCTTCTAGTTGAACCCTTGTTCAAACAGGAATTTCTATACCATTTCGGGCTGTCCAATTTATCTTAAAAACCTCCAGTATTGACGTACTCACAATTTCTGGAGACAAAACATTCCACCGATAGAGTGCTCTAAAAGTTTAGTTCTAGGGTTTGTTCTCTCCCTTAGATATTGGAACAGTGCTATCCTGTCACCTCTATTCCTTCTTTTCATTAACTGGGAATATCCAATACCTGCAACTGTTCTTCATCCCTTTTAGCCCCCTAATCATCTTTTTTGTTATTTCCACTCTTTCTAGAGACTCAATATCTTTTTTATATTGTGGTGAACTAAACTGGATGCCATAATCCAAGTGTGGCCTTACCAATGCATTATAAAATGATACTAACACTTCACATGATGTTGATTCTACCCCTCTGTTAATGCAGCCTAGTTGTTATAATGTAGCATACGTTGCTATAAACCATATGCTTGCTTAATTGTGCAGAAGAATAACCAGGTTCAAGGCTTTTAATTCCTTTTTGCAGATAAATCAAGTCTCAAAGGGAAGGCAGGCTAATGCATCTTATTTGTATTTCAGTAGAATACGTTTGCTTCTCTTGGGCTTTAGAGCAGTGTTCACAAATACCACAACACATGTACTCTTGCATCATGCATCAGAATGGCAGCATGTAAGGATAGGTTTGTATCATGTGTCACTGTGGTTTTGCCTTTTAGTGGCTTGCCCTGGATTCTGTCATTATGTACTGAAGCTCTGGTTTTGTTGTTCAAAACATTTGCACTAAAATACAGCCAACAGTTTTTGCTGGGCACAAGCTGTGCTGCGGGTCTTTTTTAAGTCACATTTTAGCACATATTATATCAGAATCATTTCAAACTGTTTGGGAAAACATTTTCTGGCCAAAGTTAATTTTGTCATAAAAGGTTGCTTTTCAACATCTTCAAGCAAAGAAGCTATACATTGAAAGAAGCTACTCTCTTTCTAGTGTCTTAAAATAGTGTGTCTGTTTGCTTTCTTGTTCTGTTGTTTCATCATCAATTTAGTGCTTTCATATTTTCAAATTAATAAAAATATGACATAGAAAATATAATGAGAGCAAGCTGGCATTTTTAAAATATATATATATATGTGTGTGTGTGTGTGTGTGTGTGCATGAAAAGATGAATGTACTTAAAGATTATGAATGTATCTTATGACTGTAATCACAGTTTGCATATTGTATATATGTAGGTATAGAGCATGTACACCGGAGGTAAATTCCTTGTGTATCCTGACACACTTGGCCAATAAATTCTGATTCTGATGATTCTGATTCTGATTCTGATTCTCTTTCTAAATTGGTCTTACCTAAAAGGGATGAAAAGAGGGATTATATTGCAAGTTAACAAACCAAGATTATTTATGCTTCTTATTTTGCCACACAACACTAATAATTGCAACTTTGACTTTGTCAAGAATCAATCTTGGTTCATGTCATCAAAGGGAGTGGGAATCCAAATGTTCACAGGAAACCATGCTGGAGAATTGGAGGTGAGGAGGAAATATACAGTGCATTTTGATACTTTTTCAGATGCCAGATACAAATGGTGATAGATTTCATTTGCCGTCCATCAGTTACTCTAAGTTAAAACAACATGATTTTCTTCTGCTATTTCTAGTCCCAAGTGGGGGGAAAACATATTAGAGCTAACACTATAGCAGTTGGCAATTTATTCTGTTTCCATATCAGTTCACTTGTTTCAATTCCATCAAAATTATGATTATAATTTATAATTGCATGTATATAATTACTTTGAAAGTATTTTTCCTTTCGAAAGGCCAATTGTGTAGTGTTAAGGTGCTCGGCCAGAAGACCCCAAATCCTTAGAAATTAGGAAAGTTCATCCTTAGGAATGGAAAACAGCCGGGTGATTTTGGGCCAGACATTCTCTTTCAGCCCAATCTATTTCACAGAGTGGTTGTTGCGAGGATATTGAAGTTGGGAAGATTATATACCCTATCTTGAATAGTACAAAATAAAGCTGGTTTAAAAATCAAATCAAGAAAAATAATGCATACCTTTAAGTTTAAAGGCATATAACTAAAACAAGCATGTCACTTATATTTACACTAGTTTCCAGGCTTAAAAAATTAGATAAATTCTTTCTATCAGTCATACAAACAGAAACAAAGCAGAGGATACCCACCGCAATGGCAGTAACAGCAATAACACTTAAATAGAGATAGATCTGTAAGAGCAGCCACATCTTTTTAGCTCTTGAAGAACATGCGATTTGGATCAGAAGCTTCTTTTTATGAAACTGTAGTGGGGAGACGTTTATTTCTATATCCTAAGAAACAGCACATAAACTACTCCAAATGATGGCTTCTATGAGTGGCAAGATGGTGATGTTGTTCTTTTTCATACAAGTAGATTAGCAGCCAGTGGAATGAAATGGGTAACATGCTTTATTACACATGATGAGCTACTTGTTTAGGCTCAGAGCTTAATCTGCTCACCTGTCTAGATGGTTTAATCTATTTTGCAAGGTTGAAGTGAGGATGAATTGCATAGCCTTTTGATGGAAGACAAAATACAAATATTTATTTACTGTATTGTAATTGACTTCCTGCCCAAAATGAAGCTAAAGTACACAATTATAACACATACACACATACGACCCAAATCAATTAAAGCTCCTTGATTTTAGAAACAAAATGAAAGGTCAACCTTCTGCCTGAATAAGTAGAACAACAACCTGGAAGTGAAACTAGCCTAACCACTTTGGTAAATAATTGCAAAAGCTGGGAATAGACAACAAGAAACCTTTCCTCTCATGTTCGCCAATTGTACCTGTGATACAATGGGAAGGAGAAAAGCCCCAAAACTTTAAAGCCTAAAGCCAAGGGAGATTCATCCAGGAAAATGGCCCTTCCAATGTTAAAAATAAATGCATGGTCTGCTAAGTCTGCCACATAGTGAAATAAGTGTCTGATATCTTGTGACTCAATTTTCATGTTTTCCCCTATACTGAGATACCATTCCTATTTTTTTTAAGCACCTTGATAAAATAGGAAGATTTGTGGAAATTGCATGAAAGAAATCAGGGAAGAATAGATAAGTTTATTATTCTCTCAAGCCTCATTCAGGTAGTTATTTATTTCTCATAGATATTTTTCAAGACAAGGCAGAAAATCTGGAAGGAACACTCTGGTTACTTCTTCTGTATACAAGTTTGGTTTATTTTTGGACAGTGGTTTTCTTGCTCTCTGTTTACTACATGCATATAGAGAATGTCATGTAATAGCAAGAAAACACACACACACACACAATGATATTGCTGTGGCCATTATTTTGAATTTTTTTGACCATATTCTGTGGATACCCATGGTTAGAAAGGTCAAGAGTGAGAGATGGAAAGAAGAGTAAAAATAAAGGAAGAGCAAGCAGGCTAAATCCCTAGAAGAAGTGATAAGAACTCAGGAAGGCAGAGATTTTAACCCAGTTTTGTAGTCTTGCAAAAATAAAGTCAATGGAGAAGTTAGCAGTGAAATCACAAATCATGGTCATATTATGTCTCATTTAACACTCATTGATGATTCACTTGACAATTGCAGTGGAACTGACATTGCAAGTTCTTTGTGGCCATGTGATGTTTTGCTTAATGACCATATTACTTAGCAATGGTATTGACAAACTTAATTGTGGTGGTAAAATGAAGACTACTTGTATCATTGTGGCCTACCTTGCTTGTATCTTTAAACTTGTCCTTCTTAGTTCAAAGAAGATTCCATGAAATATCAGTGAAAGTTCTACACTTCAATTGTTCCACAGTTACAATTGTGCCCCCTTTCCCCCAAAATACACAAAGAAATCTTTCTGAAGTTTTTTTTAAATTTTATTTTAGCCATCTCTGCACTTTTCATATCGTTTATATCCTCATCTACTACCACTTGTCAACAGTTTGTCCTTCAGCAGAAACAACAGAGACATCTTCATCTTTTGATACAGAAATTTTCTCATACAGAAAACAGATATTTTTCTAAATGCAAATTACCTGACATTGGTGCTTAAAAAAAAGTTAATTGCTGTTATTTGAATCAAATTCCAGAAGTATATTTTGTTTTGCAAATGCATTTTTTGCAGATATTTTTCTCACAGAAAAGTTATATGCTAGGGAACAATGCTGTAAAATTCATTAAAATGAATACTCAAATGTGCACCAAGGATCACAGAATTTCCTTTACATTTTACAGTCCTTAGACTTAATTTTAGAAAATAAATTTCAGGCATGTAAAGTAAATGTATCCAATAAATACTTATGTTCCAAATATCTTCCAATACTTTTAAAATATAATTTTCCATGACATATTTTACTTCAATTATTAAGTCTACTGACTGTGGTACTTTCTATTGTTTTACATTATTAATATTTAACAATAACAGCTTACCCCATATAGCCATAAAAATGGCAAAGAAGACGGTTCCTCCATTATCAAATAAGTATGTAACCTTAGGATGAAAAGAAATAAAGGAAATTATGCAGATTATTAATGAAACTATTCAAAATGTTAAGGAAGCCAAAAAGGTGAAAGTAATAACAAGTTACTGAGCTTCAGTCTCAGATATACAAATATTGTACAACCTCTTTTAATTTAAAGAACATTTTCCTTCTCTGCTTGTTTGTGAAAATTATTATCACAATTATTATCAGAGCAATTTTCATGATATATACAGAAACTGTTATGCAGAACATGAAACCAAGTAATTTGTTCTGGGACAACAAAATTATTGAAGCAAAATTATGGAACTTTGTGAGGAAAAATGGGACCATGATTTGCAAATATCAAGAAAATAATAGTTGAAATTAATTTTAAAGAGCAGTTCCCCATTTCAGATCACATTTATTTGTTCATTGATATATATGGCTTGGCTTCCTTCCCATATAGAGCAACTCAATCTAGCAGTAAAGCAGGGGAAATTACAACAGCCTAACTTCATTGCAATTATCATAAATTAGTTCCATCAGAAAAGAGTGGTTGCAAAGGGAGGTCTTGATTCCCTTCCAGAAAATGGAACGGATGGGACAAACCACAGCTCAAGGGAGTAAATTTCAGCTTCCAAGCAATAAATAAAAACAACTAAATGCATAAAAGGCCTTCTTCATATGCCAACTAATCAAGCTTGAAAAACAAAGGCATATTTTACAAAACCTCTCCAGCTGTGTATGTGGTTACTGTTATTACAGAGATGGAGTGTGATATTGTGGTTATGTAAGTATTGCTCTAGAAATGAACCAGGTTCTGGTTCCTTCTCAGCTACAGAAACTAACTGATTGAACTCTCTCCCTTTTGAACCACAAGGTTGAGGCATTCTCTGCTTAGCAGATATCCAGTCCTCGCTTAACAGTGGTTATTGGAGACAGCAACCCTTGTTGCTAAATGATGCTGTTGTGAAATATGACCTCGTGACTGCGTTGACATATGTTGTGGCCTTTGTTAAATGAATCCCACATAGTCATTAAGCATAATATCACATGATCACCATTTATAACCTGCTATTGGTTTTCTCATTGACTGATTGCCAGAAGCTGGCACAGAAGATCATGCATGAAGATCATATGGCTACAGGATGCTGCAACCATTGTAATTGTGAGCCATTTGCCAAACATACAAACTGCAATGTGACAGCAGGGATGCAACAAGGGCTACATTTATGAGAACTGGTTATAAATCTCCTTATTCAGCACAGTAACTTTGGTCATTGAATGAGTGGATGTTAATTGGGAATTATCTTAGTGCATGATAAATAGAAAAAAGCTAATATTTGTAGGTTTCTCTGAGCAATAGTTACAGAACATTAGCACTATAAAAATAAAGCACTGTACACCGCCCTGGGTCCCTTCGGGGAGAAGGGCGGTATAAAAATATAAAAATAAATAAATAAATAAATAAATAAATAAACACATTATACTTAAAATAACATTCTGCACTATCACATTATTCATTCTAGGCCAATTAGAAAAATATAAGAATCTGAAAGAAACCATTCTATAAATGGGATTCCTTAGCCTACCACTCAACTTCCTCAGCAGGAGTTATATACCAACACTCCTTTGATTGTCACCATGCCAATTGATTAAACCATTGTTCCTTCCTGGTGTCAAATTCCACACTAGTCCAGTCAGCCTAAAAACTGCTTTGAATTTGCCAATGCTAGCTGAAGGGGGGATGGGAGGTAGAAATGTCTTAGAAGAACTGCTATGCTTAATGTAACTGTTTGAAATTGTTTACATACTTCTTTACTAATAAAAAGTTACTCCAAGGATGTACCAACAGATGGTCTGTAACGGTTACATTTTTGACTGCCTATAATCTATACCACGTGAAGTTAGTAGTTTTTAGTCTATGGGAAAAAAGATTGTTTAAAATATTAATGCTGGGTGGGATGGGCTCAGAATCAGTTTCACCTTTCTCTTGTTCCTGTTACCTCTCTAATAAATCAATGAACTTTTTCTGATGATGACCTGCTTTGAGAGTTTCCTTGAAGGGAAGGATTTTGGTACATTTGACGTCTGGCTTCACAAGAATGAGTCACTCTTAGACTCTTAATGACATGGGGATGGTCTCTTAGAGCAAGGGTGTCAAACTCAGTTTCACTGAGGGAGGCTTACACTGCTGCTGCTATGAGCTTCCCCCTACTCCCTGCAGATGTCCCCACCCCAGTGCCTCCAGAGTGGCCCCATGGACCAGATTCAAAGAGGCCATGGGCCAGATTTGACCCACGGGCCTTGAGTTTGACATTCCTGTCTTAGAAGGTGCAAATGGAGTGTACAGTTTAGATAAGAGTGTCCTTTATTTAAAAAGTATATGCATGTTTTCTGATTGTTTTCAGTTTGATTGGTATTATAACCAGTAGGATTGCATCTTAAAATTATTCAAAATCTGTAATAAGCTTATATTTGTCTATATAAATAGACAAATATAAGCTGTTTAAATTTTGAATTTAATCAGTACAAAAGATGGAGACCTGCTCTGATTCTGCTTTATCACAAATGTTCTTTGAAACTGCCTGCTTTAAGCAAGGGAGAAACCTCTTGATATCAAACATCTCTTGTTCCTGAAGATTTTATCAGCCTCCATTCTTGTCCACAGGCTCTTGAGTCTGCCCTAGTTTTATTGAGATCATGAACTGGTTTATAGTTATGCAATTAGTTTCTCATAAGTGTCAACTGCTTTACTTGAGTCATAAGCAAGAGGTTCACTTTGTTTTCAATTTGAAAAAGCTATTAATTTGATTGGGTCCAGTCTAATTGGGACGGCTTAGGTGAAACTAGATAAAGCAGATAGCAATTTTTAACCCAAATGGTGCAAGGCCATCTACATCTTGCACCAATTCATGTCCACTTTTATGCCGATGTTTGATTTCCACAAATAGAAATGAGGTTTCTAGGTCAGGTAACCACTCCTTCCTTGGGTATTGGCATATCAATTTAATTTGTTTGTATTGTGAGTTCCATAATACGTGAATGATGCCTGCAAAATGATTTATCTGGTTTTGGTAGCTTTATAAGACTATCGAGTTTGCATGCAAAGATTTGATAAAAATACATATGCCTTGATTTTTAAAAGGAAGCAATAGGTCCACAGATTTCTGCAAACTGATGAAGCAATCAAGATTTGTTTGATAGATATTGTACACATTTTTCAGGAAGTATGCAATATAGATAAGTAATTGACAGCAATAATATCACATGATTCTGGAATCAGTTAATCAAGAGCTAAAATATGTACGAACTGTTTATTATCCCAAGCAGGATTGTCTATAAATACCTTACTGGCTGTCTGAAAAATAAATTTGGATTTGCAAGCATTGCCTCTACTACCTTCCTAGTGTTTCATAGGTCTATTATTTTTTCAGAGTATATATTTTATACTTTGAGGTTCTTCTGTCTCACAGAATAGCAAGTAAGCAGGCTCTTTTTAGGGATTAACATTTGCCTTTCCCAACTCCATCAAGAGTCTGACAAACAATATGTGATTAACAGGTAGTCCTCAACTTACAACCACAATTGAACCCACATTTTCTGTTACCAAGTGAGACAGCTGTTAAGTGAGTTTTGCCACATTATCTGACCTTTCTTGCCACTGTTACTAAGTGAATCACTGAAGTTGCTAAGTTAGTAACACGGTTGTTAAGTGAATCTGGCATCCCCATAGACTTTGTTCGTCAGAAGGTCACAAAATGTGATCACATAACTCCGGAACACAGCAACCATTATAAATATGAATCGGTTGTCAAGTATCTGAATTTCGATCATGTGACCATAAGGATTTTACAAGTCTTAAGTGTGGGAAACAACCATAAGTCACTTTTTCTAGTGCCATTGTAACTTCTGACGGTCGCTAAATGAACTGTTATAAAATGAGGACTACCTGTAATATGGTTACAAATGAAGGCAAATACTGTACATGTGTCCCAGGAAGATATTCCAGAATCCAATCTGGGTCAGCCACCTGGACCAGAGATTTAGTCTTCTCTGTTTTTGGACTGGATGACTTCTCTAAGGTCCCTTCCAGCTCTGTTATTCTGTCTTCTATGTTCTAACTAGGAAGCAGCTTGTCTGAGATGTTTTCTCATGGTACAGTATTTTCTTGCTCCAGA
>JANHFO010009886.1:199298-212018 GCA_032468095.1 Pareas carinatus | reverse complement strand
GCCTGGCTTGCGACTTTGCTTTCTGGACAAGGCAGCAGAAGGAGAGACGGGGATGGCTGTACATTCCCAGGAAGAAGGGCAGGGGTCTCGCTCTCTCTTGCGTGGGACTGCCAGATTGTGGATCAACCTTTGAGGTCTCCTTTTCAAATACTAACATTATCATGCTGCACTCCCTCCCCCCCTGCCTGCCGCCAGCGCTCATCCTGCCCTCTTCCATCCCCTGTGGCTTCCGGACCTCCCCCCTCCCCCTCCTTCCCTGCCTGCCGCCTGCGCTCATCCTGCCTTCTTCTACCACCCTCTGCAGATGGAGGGCAGAGGTCCCCCCCGCCACTGGTGCTCTTCCTGCCCTCTTCCACAACCCTTCCTGGCGGTGAGATGGGCAGCGGCCAAAAATTATGTGGCCAGGTGGCCCCATGGCGACATGATGGTTCCCTGGTGGCGGCAGCCAGTTGTCTCATCCTTGATTACAACTCCTGTGGAAGTCAAAACTAAGATCCAACCACAGAAAACCAAAGAGCCTTCTATATTTCTTCTAAAGATGGTTGCTCTCCCTGACTGTCAAAAAATACAGTGAAAAGCGGACTTCCAGCTACATGTCGTGGCAGTGAGGACTAGAGAGACCGGAGCTCCGGTTTCTTTTAGTCTGGTTTCACTTCGTTTGAGGACCCTAAGGGGTCCAAAGATCGCCTTGTAGGGGCAACGAGATGAAGGGGCAACTTGAAAGTCTGGACCAGGGAGTGGCCGGTCCATATAAACTGAGAACTCTTCTACACGGATGGAGTCGGAGTCGCTGATAGCCAACTCAGTGGTGCTGCAGCTTTGCCGCAGAACAGCTGATCATTAGCAACATGTTGGAAACCTGGTTGAGCTAAATTTTTACTTCTACTCCTGACAAGTTAAAAAAGATGGAAGCCCTAACGGGGAAAAGAACTTTTAAAAATAAAACTCCCAAAAGAAAAAAAGCAAATCAGCAAAAACTGGATATAAAGACTCAACCTGAAAATTATGAAATTATAGAAAAGAAACTTGGAAAAGCTGACAAGATATGCCAAAGGAATACAAAATACATAAAGAGAAATAAATAGTCTGGAAAGGTTTATAAAAGACTTACAAAAATCCCCAAGAGATAAGAAATGGAGAGCAGAAGCTGAGTTATTGCAGCACAAAGTATTAAAAGGGTCTTTAAGGAAAATAAGAAAAAACCAAAGACAATACTATTTTCTGATGACTAATAAAAATAAAAAAACAACAGATGACCAACTCTGGAGGGGATCCTAATTAACAGGAGTATTTTTGATGGAATGTGTAGAGTAAGTTTGGACAAAGAAGTACAATGTAGACAAAAGAGAGGGAGAGAAAAGGAAGAGTTAATTGTGTATGATGGACAAAAAATTACACAAAGATGTATTGGCTAAAATAATAAAAGTGATGTTTGACAAGAAAAAAAATATGGAAAATATGCAGATTTGAAGATAAATTTAAATGAAATATTTAAAATTTGGAATATATTTAATGAATAGAAATCGTGAGATTCATTGTATGATGGATAGAAATTTATATAATGAGGTATGGAATAAAATCATAAAATATATGTTAGATAAGGGAAAAAATAATATGGAAAAAATATATAGGTTTAAATTTTAAATGAAATGCTTTAGTAAGATTTACTTTTATGAATATGAAAATGAAAAATACAAATATGAATATGAAAAATAACCAATATGACAATAAAATTGATGTATTAGAAAATTATTATAAAAATGAGTACAAAGCAAAAACTGGAAATCTTAAATGAAATTGAGATTTATCTTATGAATAATATGAAATACAATGTAAATTAAATATAATGTATGTAGCAATAGAAAAATGAGAAAATATATTTGTTAAATTTGAATTTCAAAATGAAAATTTTTAAATTAAAACGTGAATTAGATTTGCTCTTGTTTGTTACGCTTTTGTTTTTATTATAACACTTCAAATGGAATATTTTTGATTTTGGAACTTTTAGACGAAAGGAAAAAAGGAAAGTGGAAGTTGGAATTTTATGGGTACGTTGCATACTCAGACAACGTGTTTGCTGGAAAAATATATTATCCTATTGTTGAAAATAAAAAATAATAATTAAAAAATGGTAATGTGGAAAGCTGCTTGAATCATAAAGATATGTGAGCCCTCTATAAAGCTGAATAATTTCCCACAAGGATACTCAGTTATATAATAAGGCATGCCAATCTCACTGATCCTAAGCGTTTATACTCTGAAATTGGTTCCAAGATTGCATCCTATAAGGTTTAGCCATAATAAATACCTGTTCAAACAACTTGAGTTTTGATAGTCTTCTAAAAAAAAGACAGTGGAAGCGCAATATTTACCTTTTTAGGGTGTAATCTTGGAGCCAGAATTATAAAAAAAGATAGTTAATGGATAGAAGCAGCTATTGAGTATTAACAATACAGCAGCTAATGTACACAAAGCGCTTTGTGAATCAGCGAATCTCTGCATGTTTTTCAAATAGCAAAAGCCAGAGAAAGGTACTCACAATAACCGAGGCACCTGCACCAGCCAGCGTACATTGTTGGAATGCACTTTGTGAGTAACAGCCCACTTGGCTAACTTATCCCACTCATCCCGTGCTCGGCCGTAGATAGACAGTCGGAGTTCTGCATTCTGATATTTGCTCTCTTCTAGGTCAGACATTACTTCCTACCAGGAGAGAAAGGGCTTGTTAGCATTTTAAGAATAGGAACTAAAAAGATACATGTTCTTATATCCTGTCTTTTGTCTGAGAAGTCTAGATAAATGAGGGCTGTCTCCCCTCATTTTACTCCCAAACACCAATCCTATGAGCCAGGTTGAGTGACAAAGCGATTGGTTGAAATTCATTCAATGAATTATGTAATTAAACGCAGAAACTGACAGCATAATACCTGATCCACTTTTTTTATTTTAGCCGTAAGGTTTCTTAGGTTCATAAAACACACTAGCCTCCTTCATGCGTAATGCTAAGCCCAATATTAAATCCATAGAATAGGTTATGCATATCTTAGTTTACAACCACAATGACTGAGTAAGTATTGTAGCACGGCACCGTGTGACACGGATATATTGGCTTCAACGTATGATAATTGAAAGGCAAATGTATAAACATTTAACAGTGAGCTTGTAATGCTCAGAAGTGATTTATGGTCATTAGTAGGCTTGCAGTAACCAAGAAATAACCATTATACACCCACCACCTCTTTCTGCTCATCTCATGCAACTTTATTACTTCTATTATTTCTTCAAAACCAACCTGCTTGATTCTCTCAAGCTTCAAAGCAAACAAAGATAGCTATAAGTCTGCATATCTGGCTCAGCCCCCCTGGCTTTAACGAAGTTTGTAAAAATGAGGCCAGGCAGTTGTCAACCTTGCAAGTTAGTCCAGATACGAAGCACAATCAGACGGACTTATCCTATTTTATTATTGAGATTACATTAACAGAATATGGCAAGTTTGAAAATCCATTTCTCCCCCTTTACAGCCTAAGAAACTAGGGAGGATCCCTTCTGAGACATTTCCAATGCCCACATTCTTTCTGCAGGTTGTGTCTTGTTCGACTCTTCCGCTGGCTGTGGCAATTCCCTGTCTCTCAAGGACATTTCCACATAGCATTACAGCAGCCCTCACCTTGATGATATGAGCAAAGTATTTTCCAGAGACTCGGTTGTCTGTTTTAATGAAAATCTCTCGCAGAACAGACTCTCCTATGGGGTTGTATTTAGCATTGAATTTGTCAAACCGATGAAAGGTGTTACGATCCTATTGATAGAAAGGACGCCAAGATAAAATCAGGATAAGTCAGAATTTAACAGCATTGCCTTCTCTTCCCTACTTAGCACTACTGATAACTATACATTTCTTTAATCAGAATTCCTTCTTTGACTGAAGCGCAGTACCTCCAAGATCTGAAGCTGCAGCATATTTGTTTAATGAGCACTTTCTTCTCTTTGATAAATACTACCAAATTACCTATTGGGAGTTAACTGAGATCAGGTTTTCAATTGCTTATAATTGAGGCAACTTTAGAGATGTGTTCCAGTAGATTCGAAGAAGTCAGAAACTACCATTCTGCATGTGAGACTGTTCTACTGGAAAGACTAGGAAAGTTTTGTCCAGCCTAGTGTCCAAAGCTAAGATCACCATTTAATTCAGTAGGAGCATCAGTTTTTAATTCTCTTTACAAGTCAAATGAAAGCTACCCTCTTTGATTAGTGCATCTGACATACCGCATGAACATCGAGGGTGTCCACACTCAGATCGTATGCTGTGAGATTCATGGTCTCGAAGACTTCTTTAAGCGTTTGCTCCTTGCCCTTCTCCACGTGAACGATTTCCTCCAGATGTTTCTTCATAGCCCGTTTGATGAAGCGCAGCAGATGCTTCTGATTCATGCAGGATGAGGCATGGATGTGTGTGTCCACCTGCTCAAAGGATTAGTGGATAAGTACGCAAGCTAGGAAGATGCAAGCTAAAATGTTATCTTAGACATCAGCTCATTGGCTGACATCAAGAAAATCTGTTATTCTCAGACTCAACTCTATTTTTCAATCTGTAATATGGAAGCAATACTGACTTTCTTCCAAGATTGTTATATGAATTAACATAACTATTTGGATGTTGTTGTTTTTAAAAAGACAATCCATATATACCAATTCAAAATGGACCAAGAGATGCAAATCTGAGTATAAAACTCAGCATTTCTGTTGAAAATGTTTTGCTATCAATTTAAAACCGGTAGGGTCTACCACTGTTCTCTTATCAGTACAAAGAGGGAAAGAGCTGTACTGGTGAAATGTTTCACCATAACTACTGAATTTTCTAGATTCAACTATCTGTGGCACTGACATAGTCTGTAGCCCTAAGTACCAGCACATATTCTCAAATTATACGGTGCTTGTACCTTCCGAATATTGTAGAAGTCACGATGTGGCACCTTTTTCTGAGCTGCCAGCTCTTTCATCTCATTGAGCAGAACATGCATCTGGAACTTTGAACTTAAGTATTGAAGTCTCCTATAGCAGAAGGATTTTCTGTCCAAAAGTGAAAAGAAAACATGATTAGCTTTGCACACCCTAATTAGAACATTTCCCATTTGAGATCTAATTTCATTATTATCCCAGAAGCTGGCTAAGTCCAATAAATTGATAAAGGAACAATCTGCCTTCCCAGAAAGTTTCACCGGGATGGAAAACCTAAGTCCTTCTTTCCAGAAATAGAATGTGGGAATTACTAAAGATCCCATACAATCAAGTCTACGTCACATCAGTCTAACTGTGAGACTACAGTAGCTACTGTGCCTACTGTAAGTAGCTACTGTCTACTTACAAAATGCTAAGAAATTGAAAAGCAAAGCATCTGTTTTTGGCTCCTGTTGTTTTGAAGCATTCTCTATTGTAGTCTGGAGGACACCACCTGCCTTCAAAAAGTTCAATACACATTCTTTCAACCTGAAGAATACACTTTGATTATCCCAAAATAGAGTCAGCATATGAACTATTTCCATCCCTTTATCAATTCTTTAAAATAAATCGACTCAAAATAAAAAGATAAACGTGTCTGTTATTGCAAATTCCTATATCAGGACTGGTGGTCCTGATATAGGAATGACAAAACTTTAGTGTCTCCCTTCCTTTTCCAGTGATTTTTCCTGTAGCATAAATGTGTCTCCCATAGAATCTTACGACGACAATGTGTTTTACAAAATAGATTCCACGATCATAATGTATGCAAGCCACACTTGTAGAATGGCTATTTGGAAAGAAGGAATTTTGACACCTTTGTGTTGCGTATACAGATAAAATAGGTGGAAAACAAAGAGATCAAAAAGGTAGAAAACTTACATGGGGCCATTGATGATCAGAGCCATCAGAACATTCATGTCGGCCACAAACTCCTGCAGGTCAGGGTAAGGCAAGTCCAGTTCAGTGGTCCTTTTCAAAAGGCAATAGACAACAGTCCCCAAAGATATAAGCAAAGTTACATCATGAAAAGAAAGCAAGGAAAGAACAACCAGCAGCAGCTACACTGTCTGGGTGTGCATAGGGGAGAGGTTTTTGAGTAACCCAATAGATATAAACCTGTCAAACCAAGAATAACCTCACTAATAATCCAGAAAAGAAACTATATTATTGACACTAATTAGTCATGAGTAATTGTAAGATGTGTGCTACTAGAGAAAAGAGAGAAACAAGACATTCTGAATGATTTGTCAGCCCTGAAAACTAAATCATTGTTTTAAATTTAAATCAGCAAAAATCTTGGATTTTACATTTGCTTTATCATTAGTAAAAAGTAACTACTGATTTTCTGGATTAGGCAGGGAGGAAATGAGCACTGCCAAATATATACAGCTGCTGTAACAGATGGTTTAGAGCATCGATCCCCAACCTTTCGGCAGAGGCGATGGGCAGGGGGGGGGAGAGGGGATGGTTTCACGTGTGTGTGCAGCTTTCACAAATGCAGCTTCATGTGCACACACAAGCTCACCCACCACTTCCGCAACCTGGTTTCGAACAGGCCGTGGCCTGGCACTGGGCTGTGTCCTGGGGGTTCGGTATTCCTGGTTTAGAATAAAGTTTCATCAATAGCTCCCTGATGTCGGTCTCAATGCTTTTTTATATATAGATCAAGGTGTTGTAATAGGACTGGAGCCCTTAATTTGGTTATGAGCTAGAGGGTAATGACTGTCAGATGGCTGGACTCATATCAGATCAAAGTGAGGGTAGCTGAAGATGCTGAGCTGCAGCATCCTCCTTTTCCTTCCTTGCCGTTTCATTCTCAGTCCATATGGTTATTTTACTAGCTGCAATTGATACAAAAACTAGTATCAGCCTGAATCAGTGATTCTCAACTTTGGCAGGTTTAAGATGTATGGACTTCAACAATGCTGACTGATGAATTCTGGGAGATGAAGTCCACATATCTAAACCTGCTAGCCTGGACTGTAGTAGCCTGCTTTAAAATCAGTGTGGTTTCAAGCCTGCAGTGATACCGAAGTCTGAGTTCACTGCTCAGTTAGCACAAGCTGCAGATATGTTACATTTCTTTGTGTTTACCTATCTTGGCTACTAATTGGTTTCAGAGAACAGTGAAGGCCTAAATAGCCAGTCTCCTGTGTATTTCCTGTTTTCAGTTCCTGCCTTTTCAGGCTAGGCTGATGGGAACTTAGAGAAACATTGTTTGGTAATCATACCAAACTTGTGAAAAGTTTGCTAGCACTCTTTCCAATTGCACCATTGTATTCCTTCCACTATTTGCAATGTGTTTTTAGAAGGGGGGTTGTTTAACATAACTTTTCCAGGATGTCAGGAAGCTGTCACGTTGCTTTGTTACTAAAGGGTGATGGCTGACATGTTTCTTAAAATAACGTTTTTACAGCACTGTTCTTTGAAAGTGAAAGTAAAAATGAAAATACAATGCATTTGTTTATTTGCTTCAATTTAGTCTATTCTATTAATGGCATGTATTTTTAGTGCAAGTAATGAACCTTCCTAATTGAAATTTGTCTCTTAGTACAGCTGATTGACATCCACAGCCCCAGACTATTTAATAAATATTACTTTCCTGAGGGCAGATGGATAGAGAAAAAAGCTGTGTGCTTTCTTGCTATTGAGGTAATATTAATCACTTGAATATTGTATGCACACAAATAAACATAGTGATTGGCAAAAATATAGCAGATCATTTTGGGCATACCACAAAATGCGGCTCAAGAATATACTGTGAGACTTGCTAAAATAAATTATAGATTAATTTTTACTTTCATTAAATCTGTTTACTTTGCAGTTTGCTAGGACAAAAGCATTCATGACTCCGAACTGCTGAGAAAAATGAGAGAATCAGAAATCTTGCTCAGTTAGATATGAATCACAGATAACATCACTGTCCCAGATGTTATTTCTCTTCCAGGTTTTCCCTAATTACCTGATTATTCTCAGCCACTGACTTACTTGTTAGCGATGTCCTGCTTGGTATACACATGAACTACTCCATTGACCATCCTGAGGCCAAAGCCAAGATCTCCAGGCATTGATTCAGGTTCACATTTCTCATAAGGATGTTGGTTTGCAAATGGTGGATGCACTGGAGCATCTGTAACAGAGGAAAATCCTTACAAGAAGCCCACCCATCTGCCCAGTGACCTTGGCCATTGTAGTTAGGTGTTTAATGGAATGCTAAAAGAGAAATAAAAGGCTAATTTACCTCTGGCCCACACCTTTAATTTATTTTTCTTGCTGACTTCAACTCCCAGAATTTCCCAGCCAGGCATGCTGGGGAGGAGTTGAAGTCCACAAGTCTTAAAGGGACCAAGGTTGGAGACCTCTGACATATAGAATGTGATGGTGCCACTGTGGAGTTCTATCCCATCTTCTCCAAATTTGATGGGGAATCTTCAAATCTATTGGACTACATCTCTATCCATCACTCATCTGGTAGTTTTCCATGATATTTGAGAATGAAGAGATCAGTAATCCAAAGCATCAAGAGAGCACAATGTTGAAGAAGCCTAATTATGTTACTCCTTCCCATTTACCTCAAAATCTGTTTAGATTGCATGTTTCTATGGAAACAGAATACTCGCAGTATAGTCGAAAAATTGAGTCTACATGTAAAATCCCTTTGTTTTTCCAGAGAAATGTGCCCTTTTTCTCATTCTCTTTTAATTTTAGAAGTTTTAGACAGAGTTTATGATGCGTTGGAAATTCCCGTTGAACTCATCAAAATCAGAGGCTCTTTGTCCGCCCCCCCCGTCGCCGTGAGAGCTAACAAAGATCCTATCCCTGTTTATTTCCTTGCCTTCTCCTTTATTAGCAAAATCCAAATGGAAAATACAGAATACAGCATATACCAAATAAGTGAATGCAAGATTCAGCTTCTTTCAGCATAAAACTGGAATTTCCTTCATGCTTTTTTTAATGCCTCCCATGGACTTCACATTTAAAAAAAACCTGCAGCTTATAAAAACCGTACAGAATGTGTAAGCATGGAGAGATAACTGTGGAATTCCTACAGCTATCCAGTCTAGTTTAATCCCAATGGCAGCTAGAGGAGGATTTGTTTTTGCAGCTGTCCTTGATTGTGAAAGAAGTTGTTGTGCCTCAAGATCTTCTCCTTTGAGACGATTTGCCAGACTTCAAATTGTTTAAACTATCAGTCTTAAATCCCATTAACGTCTCTGTTTCTAACTACCATCTTAGCCATCTCTGTCACTTGAATTCAGGGAAATGCTTTTTTAAAATCCATGATCAAATCCGGTTTTGATCATTACCTGCAGCCACAGGAGTCTCTGGGATCTCCTCATACATTCTGGGGGCTAAGGGTTTCTCTGAAAGATCCTGCAGGAATCGGGCTGTGGTTTTACAGAAGCTTTGAAGAGAAAGCCCCATGTACTTCTCCCGAATGAACAATGCCTTGACCACACTTTTAGCAGCATCCAACAGGTCTATGAAGGGCACCTGTATAGGGTAAAGAAAAGCAGTTTGTGCCACTGAGGGGTCTGTCAAGGCCTCATTGTGGAAAGTTTCACAGGCTAAACAAAAACAGAAGGGACATGTCACCAGAGAAGCACTATGAATACTTGAAGGTCTCGACAACGATTTTGCATTATACCAGAGTGATTGTCACAAAAACCAACTGTTAAGGAACTTTGCCAAAGTGTTTCCAAATATTTTCTCTGTGATCTCCTTTTCCTTTACAGGGAGCAGCATTCAGAGATCACAGGATGCTTAATCCAAGTTTTATCTCATAGGCATGGTTGAGTCAAGTGAAACTATTGCAACATCATAATTGTCTACAGACAAAGTTATGATGCAGCCAACGTTACATCTGGTAGGACTTCAAGAAGACAAGTCAAGTTGGTTGTTCAGCAACACATGCAGATTTCCACAGGGATTTGTGGCAGGTGGACTTGAGTCCCCAACGGGAGAGTTGAGGAAGTTTTCTGTTCACCATTTTATATTTTTAGTATGCTTTAATAACACTAGCACTGATGATGTTACTTAGTTTGGGTAATGAAAGGTGTGCAAGAAAATAAGCAAGCTCATAGAACACAAGGACCCCTCATGCTTTCATAAGTTGTTATTTTATATAAAGGAATAAGGGTTTTCGTTTTTGTCTTGGATGCCACCCAGACTCACAATGCTTGAGTTGGGTACCCGACTGAATGAATATTCAACAGTTAATAGTTCCGATTCAGCCATTACAAAGACTTATATAAATCATTATGCAAGTGGCAGTGAACAATCCCGTCCCATTCCTTGTCACACTGATGTGGTAAGAGAAAAACTGATCTCTATGTTCATAACATGGTTGCCTGTGGCACAACCACAATAATTCTGGCTCCCACAGAAGTGACCAGGGGAGAATTAGGCTCCGAATTACCAATAAATATTCTCCAAGTGTGGACACTGGCCTTTACTGATATTACCAGTGTAACTATGCTCCAGGGTAATTGTGAGAGGGAAGGATTTGCTTACTGCTCACCTTCTTAGCAGAGGAAATTACAGCAACATTTGCCGCTGGCTTCTCTCATTCACGAGATTCACTTGGCTTCCCTCTCTTTGGCTTTACTTATTTATGCAATCTGTTTGTTAATTTAAATTTCTCTCCTGCCTTTTCATCAATAAAACAATCAACTGGAGCACATTCATGAAAAATAAGCAATAATGCATTAAAAATCATTGTCCAAAATGGCAATTCTGTCAAACTTTATTCATTTTTTTCCCCAGAGCTCTGAAATGTAGGGCAACAATGCTAGAGCAGCATGGAGGAACCATTTTAACCCAAGCGTAGATAAACAGCTACATCTTAAAGTGACCCTGGAGACTTCAAAGTCTTGGCTGCAACCATAGCTCAACAGGGGGAGACTTGCCCAGTTGGAGTTCTGAGAATGTCCTCTCTCGGCTCGCTGCACCCCAAATCCCTGGGCTGATGTGGCACCTCTGAGAACACATCCTGACTTGAACTTGGCTGAAGGGCAGCTCAGCTGACGGGGATCAAGACTCCTGCGGAACTCACCTCCCAGAACCCTGCAGGGCCTTGAGTTTTTGTAAAAACAAGCAACATTCCACTTCACAGCAACAGCAGTTTTCCTCTGCATTGTTTTGGAAGTCAACCCAAATCAGCAGAGAAGGAAATACAAAACCAAAACCACATGCTTTTGCAACACAGCAGCAGCAATATGGGTGGGTTTTTCCCCCTTTCTTTCTTCAAATTCATCTCTCAGCTTCTGAGACACCACTAGGAGAGCCAGTAAAATGTTCTTTTAAAACAAGGGTGAACAAGCAGTTTGAAGGAATTCTATCCTTCCCTTTAAAATATTTTTTTTTAACCAATACGCAGCCCTTTGGGAGCAGAACATAGTTTTGAAATACATTTTTTAAACAACTCGCAAGAAAATTGGCTTTAAGCAGGTGCCATAGTAGGATCTTTGCCTGGGGCTCTCAGGTCCCAGCAACTGTCAAGGAAACTAAGTAGTAGGACTGAACTTAGTACCATCATATAGTAGCTAGCTAATGTGAAATTCTTTGAGCTCTCTGATTTTCAAAGAATGTACATATTATTTTGGGAGTGTAGAAAGCTTTTTGCAATGAGGTTAGAGGATGTATCATCATGTTCTGTACCAGGAGTAGGTAACTACCATATTTTTCCGTCTATAAGATGCAACTTATTCCTAAAGATACTTACCTAAAAACGAAGACGCGTCTTATACACGGGCGGTTGTGCAGCTGCCGAAACAACCTAACTATCGAGACAACCTAACTGGTTTCCTCCAATCATGAGTCGTATGTAAATAAGGGGTGTTTTATACATGGGGGCTATAATAGTATAGATGGGAAAATACGGCAACCATCTTTCATATGTTTTTATCAACAATTATGAGAATATTGATTATGGTGACCAGAGCTTTGGGAGTTGTAGTCAAAAATAGGTGGAGGATGTCAACTTGCCTATCTTTGTGTGAAAGTCGCTGAAAGAGAATCGAAGTGCATGGTGTTAGGGGAAATGAGAACAAATCCTAAACCAAACAGACTTACCCCACAAGTCTCTTCTCCAGAGATGGCAACCCTCTGAAACTCTCTCTCCAAAAATACATCTCGTTCTTTTGGAAGATGATCTACTAGGTCTTCACCCTGTTCTTTAAATAATCTGGGGGAAGAAGAAGGGGGGGGGAAGAGGGAGAACGAAGGAGCCACCATGAGGAATAGTCTCTGATCAATTCTGTCAGGCTACAGGAGTCCCCTTTTCCAACAAGCGTGTGAAGACACAAAATTGAACACACAAACATGGGCAACACAGGGACTTTCAGGCGTATCCTCTAATGGCAGCACTTTGAACTACGGAAAGGGGTGAGAAACAGCAGTGGGCAACAAATAGTTTCAGATGTGCGGGCATTCAACATACAGCAATACTAGTAAGAGAATGTTCTTGAGCCCAGAAATTATCAGATGCTTGACTGCCCATTTCTATACTAGACAATCAAACATTTAGTTAATCAGGGGCTTTTAAACTTTTTCAAGCTGCAAAAATTCTTAGATTTAAAAAAAATCCTGGAAACCACAATCAGGAGGCAAACCCCTAATGATAAAAAATTGACTGTGCCTGAATGATCTTTCTTTCTTTCTTTCTTTCTTTCTTTCTTTCTTTCTTTCTTTCTTTCTTTCTTTCTTTCTTTCTTTCTT